>JAUMJK010000547.1:2472500-2530000 GCA_033558105.1 Coccyzus lansbergi
AAAGGAATTCGGATCCAATCGAAAAATAAAAGAATCTGATTTCTTTTCTTATCTGAAACACGCAGATGAAAAGCCCCTAAAGCAAACAGCCAAAGAAAGCGATGTTTTTAAAACAGCGAGAACGGGGGAGGAAAAAGGGGGGAAAAATAAAGAAACAATCTCATGAATGCGTTTCTTCGGACTTTAAATGAGATGAATGACAACATAATATCAACAGCTTCTACACGACAAACCCCATTAGACTAATGCCTTTCACTGCCTCGGTTTTACGCCTTAAACTCTTCCAGGACAGAGCAGCGGCTCTCGCTAACAGAGAAATAATCCGGAACAAGCTTTTCAGGAGGCGAAGGGCTCGGGCGCCTGGGGGAACCTCCCGCAGCATCTCCTGCTGCTCTCCTGACTTCTAACCGACTAGTTCCGATTTTGGGTTTTAACCGTGTGAGAGTCACGGGAGGCATCGCTGCAGGGACGGTGTTATCTATCCAACAACCCTATGCAGAGCTACAGACTGGGAGAAGCCTGGCTGGAAAACTGCCAGGAGGAGAGGGACCTGGGGGGGTTGGTCCACAGCCGACTGAACATGAGCCAGCAGTGTGCCCAGGTGGCCAAGAAGGCCAATGGCATCCTGGCTTGGATCAGAAACGGTGTGACCAGCAGGTCCAGGGAGGTTATTCTCCCTCTGGACTCAGCACTGGTGAGGCCGCTCCTTGAATCCTGTGTCCAGTTCTGGGCCCCTCAGCACAAGAAGGATGTTGAGGGTCTGGAGAGAGTCCAGAGAAGAGCCACGAAGCTGGTGAAGGGGCTGGAGAACAGACCCTATGAGGAGCGGCTGAGAGAGCTGGGGTTGTTTATCCTGGAGAAGAGGAGGCTGAGAGGAGACCTCATTGCTCTCTATAACTACCTGAAAGGAGGTTGTAGAGAGGAGGGAGCTGGCCTCTTCTGCCAAGTGACAGGGGACAGGACAAGAGGGAATGGCCTCAAGCTCCGCCAGGGGAGATTTAGGCTGGAGGTTAGGAGGAGGTTTTTCACAGAAGGAGTCATTGGGCATTGGAATAGGCTGCCCGGGGAGGTGGTTGATTCCCCTTCCCTGGAGGTGTTTAAGGCACGGGTGGATGAGGTCTTGAGGGACTTGGTTTAGTGTTAGATAGGAATGGTTGGACTAGAAGATCCGATGGGTCCCTTCCAACCTGGGTGTTCTGTGATTCTGTGATTCTGTGATCTACCCGGAGTGTAAATACCCGGCGTGAAAGGGAGACTGATCTGTGTCCTAACACCGGTGGGAAGGAGTATGCTGAGTTTTGCCTTAGTTGTTTTTCCTTCGTTTGCCCAGGGAAGGAAAAAAAAAAAAAAAAAGACCAAAAAAACCAAAGTGCGGGCACAGGGCTCAGCGGCAAGGGGAGCCACCGTTTGGGGTTCTGGGGGTTCTGGAGGTTCTGGGGGTCCCGAGGCATCCGAGAGCAAAGAGCAGCGGCCGAGGGAAGTTTTGGGCGAGGGAGCCTCCCTCCCTCCCTCCCTCCCCCGAGCTCCCTGGCCGCATAAAGCCCTTCTGACAGGGGAGGGCTGGGGCAGGCTGCAGGGCAGGGGCTCCCCTTTGGTCTCAGTGTGTGTTCTGTAAAGTTGTGACAGATTATTAGTAAAGGGAGGGGTTTCACAGTTTGATGAAGATATAACACACTCTGGACTATCCATCCTCCGGGCCCATTCATCAGGGGCAGGGGAAGGGGGAGAGGGGAGCTCTGTTCCTCTCCCCTAGAGCAATTCATCACTGCGGCTGAATCGGGGAGTTTTGTCCTCCGGCGACCCTGGTCGCCTTCCCGGGAGCCCTGCTCGCTCAGCTCCGGCCCAGAGCAGCCCCGCGGAGGGACCGGGGCCGCCCCCGTCCCTCCCTAGTGCCCCTGTTTCCCCTGTCCCCAAACCCCGGGCCCGGGAGGGGCGGCCGTCCCCGCGGCCTCGGGGCTGGCGCTCCTGGGAACGGGGAGCCCAGCGAACCCCTCCCCTCCGAGGGAGAGAAGACGTCCCTGCCACAGGGTAGCTAGAAGGCTTCGGAAAGCTTAAGTGCCACGTGGAGGGACGGAGAGGGACAGACGGACAAACAGATAAATACGGAGGGGGCGAGGATGCTCCTACAACCGTCTTTTGTTCGGGAGAGAATGATGCTCCGTTGTTTGTCGGCGCCGAGAAGAGGGGAAATTAATTGCGACCAATTAATAATTAATCCCGCTTAAACAGCTTTATTATCCCCCACGAACGAGAGGGAATTGGTCTGATAACCCCCCGAAGACCGAATGTCAAGTTTAACCAAATAGTTATTGCTTTATCAAACGGAGCCTGCAAATAAATTAATCAAAAGCAAATATGTGCTTTGTGCGGCTCATTTGCCGGTAATGGATGGATATGAAGATTCGCCGATATTATTGTCTGTCATTCAATCTAACAAAGTGAACATTTATTGCATATATATTAAAAATTATCCCTTAATCGAGTGGGGCTGGGGTTGCAGTTATTGGAGTCTTCCCAGAGGTGAAGTCCCCTTGGATGGGACCGGGGAGGGCTGCTCTTCGCCTCCCGAACCGTTCCCTTCGGAACGCGTTTCAAAATTGCTTTAATCCACCGCTAAATTGAGCTGTTTTACTAACTGCCCGCGATATCGTAAACAGTTTGAGGAGCTAATGGACGAGATGTTATAAAAATAGTGGACGTAAGGCACAGAGGAGGCGATATATTCGCCCAGGAGTGGTGGCCGGGGACCCGGCCAGGGCAAACGAGCCCTCTTTGTCCCCCCCTCGCTTACATCATTTTCTAATTAGGCATAAAATTGTCTTCATACACTGGTATCGCTGGCTTCATAAACATAACCATTATGGTTCATAAGGACCCCATTGTGGGGAGCCCCTCTCAAAATAGAAAAGGATCTGGAGAGGCCCCGAGAAAAAAACATCCCCTTTGTTTTCTCTTTGGAGAAGACGGATGGGCGATGTCACGCAGATGATTACTTCGGACTATTAAATTGTCAGAGAGGAAGAATTTCCCTATTAATAAGGCGGTGATGGGGGAGCGATGGAAGCGGGCCCTTCCCGGTCCGTGGGAGCCGCGGGACTCTCCGTGGCTTTCCCGGGAGCTCGGCCGCCCGTGGGTCGGTGGCCGGCGCCGGGATAACTGGATGGAGATGGATGGAGCCGCCTATCGCCCCCGACGCGGTGTCAGCCCCCGGACAATTACTGTCTCCAGAGGGATGGACAGACTGACTGACACTGACCTCTGCCCACGAGCCCACTGGCGGCCCCGAGGAGCTTATGCGCAATTTGCTGGATTTCGTTTACAATAACCCGACTTGACATAAATAACTCTCCATGCTGTGTCTACGCCCGCCTGACCTCCTGAACTGGCGCAGAAACACTGCCGTATTGATCAGGGGCGCGGGATTCTTTTTTTTTTTTTTTTTCCTTCTTTCTTTTTCTTTTTTTTTTTCTTTTTAGTTTTCCTTTCTGGTCCTGCTCACCCCGTCCCCATCCCTGAGCTCCCCCGTCCTCATCCCTGCGCTCCCCCGTCCTCATCCCCAAGCCTCCTGAACCGGGAGAGAGCTCTCCTTGTCCTTCGCCACCCGTTTTTTTCCTTCAGGGAGCTCTCGTCGCGTTAAAAAAAAAAAAAAACAAAAAAAAAAAAAAACGGCAGGAATTAAATTTCATGTCGCGACTGACAGCAGCAAGTCGCGACACAGCGGGGAGGCAGGGGGTCCCCAACAGCCACCTGTCCCGCTCCTTTATGCTTTCTCATCCTTCCTTACTGGTGTCCGGGGCTAAACCTTTGTCTCAGCCCCTGCCGGGAGAAGGACGGAGGCAAAATAAATAATCGGGAAGGAAAGTAAAGAAGGGGCGGGTGGAGGGGGGTGAGGGGTTGTGGGGGGGGGGAAAGGACTTTCTGGCAGAAGCCTCGAGGAGCCAGGCCGGTGTTATCCATTTAGTGTGACATATGGAAATCTCTCGGCGGACCCAGAGTTAAAGGAGCCGGCCCTCGGCCCTTTATTCCCTGCTAACGTTTGTGTTAAATGTTAACAACCTGGCGCTATCCATTCTCGGCTCTATTACCAAGGGAATGTTGACTCCGAGGCCGCCGTCCTTTCTGCCTATTCTGGGGCTGCCTCCCGAGCAGATTTATGTATTTTTGATATTAAATTCTTTCTGTCATTAAGCCTGCTCTCTTGTTGACTTTCATTGACCCCCCCCCTGCCCTCGTCCCCGTACTTTTCCATATTTAATAGAGGGACGTTTCTGCCGGTCCCCTCCCCTCTTTGTTACCTCCCGGGCGGCTGCCGCCCCTAATGGCATGTGCTGTTTGCTCTGCTGTTGAACTTGGTGGGGTCACATAGTCCCGCGCTGCCGTCTCCTCCGCATTTCCAGCCCCGAGATGCTGGGAAGGTGCCTCGCGGAGCAAACCTTCTTTCCGCCCTAGCTACCGGCTCCCTAATGACTTAAGCAAACACCTTGGCTAACGATCCCCCGCGCTCCCTAGGGCCCTCGGGGTTTTGTTCAGCTGCCCGTCCCACGGGTGTCGTGGCCTCTCTGACCCGGGACATGGCAGCTCTTCTCCTTGGAGCGGCCGCCTTGTCCGGCCCCGCCTGGGCCAAAGGCCAGGAGCATGGGAGCACCGCCTGCCACCAGCTGCTTGAGGTGACACCGGCTCACAAAGAAGCGCCACCAAAGGAAACTCGGGCTCACACGGGCAAATGAATGTGGCCATTTATCTCTCTGACTCGGCCCTTCGCGGAGAGCCTCGGCCCTCAGCTCGGCCGATAAATGTCCTTCCCGAGAAAGCTTGGCTGGCTTCTCCCGCGCCGGCCTGCTCAGTATCATTGTGTGACCGGTTTTCAGAATTGAAGTTGCCTGGTGTTTTGATTCCTCTCCCGCCTGTGCAGTTGTGCCCTGGAGGTCCCTTGGAAATGGATGCTAATTGTTGGGGCTGCGCGCTGCTGCCTGCTAAAATGCCCCAGAGCTCCCAGGCCCTGCTCCTCAATGGCTTAATTGACAAGGACTTGTCTGTATTTAGGAGCAGCTGGTCCAAAGCGTTGGCACATCAGTGCAATCTTAGCGCAGCATCCCTAGCCTGGAGGAGTATGAGGGTAAACGTGGTTAAAATGAAGGAAGATTTATAGCCGCCCCCCTTGGGTAATGCGACAGGAGACAGCCACCAAGATTTTCCCTGGTAGGGGTTTCATTCATCAGCTTCCCAGCCTTGGAAACGTGTCTAGAAGCCACGCTCCGGCTATTATTAATAATGGAAGGTGGCCATTTAGCACAATTAGGCAGGTGACAATATTCCACAATAACGCGCGGCCCTAAACGAGACGGGGAGCCGCTAACAAGCAGGTCCCTGCCCGAGCTTCTCTCTCCGGGGCTCTGCTCCACAGCCACGACCCGGGTGGATCCAGGCAGGTCCTGGCAGCGGTGGATCCTGGGGTTTCGCAGGTGGACGGGGGCTAGCTGGTGCCTGGCCAGGCACCAGCTAGCCCCCGTCCACCTGCGAAACCCACAGCTCGATACCAGCTAAATCCTGCCAAGCATCACTTCACCCTGCTCCTACCAGGAGGGCTTCTCTCACCGGGCTGCCTCCCCTAAACCCTGGATTCAACTCTCTGAAGACACACATCGGGTTAAAAAAAACCATCCTCCGTTGCGCGTCCGCATTTTAAATTAAACCCCTCTTTCGTATCTGATGCACAGATGAAATATACTTTCATATACTTTCATATACTTTCATATATTTTCATATATTTTCCCCCTATTCTTTCTAAACGCTTCTACTCGTGAAATTCCCGTTTATACGATTTAAACTTATTTGATTTCTAAACGGGAATGTCTGGGGTTTGTTTTCCGCACAGGGTTATTCAGCGTTTTACAAAGAACGTTTATGTCGTGGCTTAAAACCAAGAGGGTTTTTTTTTTTGTTGTTGTTGTTTTGCAATGTGTGGGAAATACTTTTATGTTCACAACGGTTCACCCCATGAATAGGGATAATGGGTTGGGGATGCTCATTGAAATTTGAAGTTTTTAAACAGAAATTCCCTAACTTTTGCTCGTTTTCTCAACTTTTTTCGTAGGAACAATGCCAACATTGAAGCCCTCGGTTGGAGTCTGCACAGTTGGAGATCTTTGGTGCCATTTTAGACATCTTTGGATTTCATCAATCAAACTGACTGCAATTTTCCATAAAACCCCTGAATTTGGGTCAGAAAGTGGGCAAAGCAGATAAAGATCGTTCGAGCTGTCTTATAAGATGATAAATAGATATCCTTTCAGTCCAACAATGCAAGAAGTGCAGTTTTGTAATTCACTTCCATTGGTTTTGAATGCAGTGAGTCGAAACAATTTATACATGTTTTCCCATGGTTAGAAGATGTCTTTACATACTTGTCAATAGTAACTTGACCTTTTTCCCCAATGAGCTACGAAGAGGTCTTTTTTTTTTTTTTTTTCTTCCAGAGTACAGAAAGGGGTTGGGGTTGGTTTGGTTGTTTTCTTTTTTATTATTATTACTTTTTTCCGCCCCCCCTCCTCCTTCTCTTTCATTTACCGACCAAATCAATAGGTTATTTCTTCTTATCCCGAGGTTTAATCAGATGGCAGGTGGTTCAAGCCAGCTCAACGCTCTTCTGAGGAAATATTTTGCTCTGTGCCACGATGAGCCCGAGAGTGGTTTTAGCCAAACCTGTGTGATTTGCCCAATGTACTCTTGAACTCGGAGACCATTCTTTAATCTACGGGGGGAGAAGCCCTAAAACATCTCGGTGGATGCTGCCAATCTGCCTTAGCTGGCAGAGCCCTGCTATGGGGTAGAGGTTTCTGGCCCCTCCGTGACTCTGTCCCACACACCCCCGGCCAGAGGAATAAGGAATATTTTGCAGGCAAAAAAATCTGTGCCAGCCTGTTAGATGCTCCACGCAACCGAGTGGGACTGGGACAAGCAGCTCATGTCGTAAGGGAGGCCCACAGAGATGTGAAAACCCCTTTAGCATCACCAGCTCAAAGGCATCTGTCTGGAGGTATTTCAGAAGGAAAACTAAGCGACTCACTGTGACTTCGAGTTCTACAAGGCCTCTGATTGTTCCTAAAGCTGAAACTCAATAGGGGACCTTTCTGGGTCCAGCGGAGGAAAGATTTGAACTCGTATGCAAATGTATTTCTTGCTTATAATCTTAGTACAACTCTCCATTGCTGTAGCATGTTCTAGGAAAGGACTCCATTGAACTAGGTACTGTATAAATGCATCCTGAAAGAGTATATTGTCTCTTTGTAGCACATTGTTTTATTGATGTGTGGGGCTCCTTGCTTGCTTAATGTCTACATCTGTCTCTTATTTACAATATTGTAACTGAAAAGTAAGGATCAGACTCCTGAAGCTTCCCTAAGAGAGGAGAATTAAGTGTGTTTTAATAGATGATGGAGAGGAGGATATAAGAAATATGAGCAAATGGTTTTAGTGTGTTCATTGCAAAAGGGACATGGACCCTTACTTTGACAGTGCATAAGCATGTAAAACACTTCTGTTGTTCTGAAGTGCAGTATAAGTATCCACAAGCCTGTAGAAGACCCTGCTTCAGGGACTGCAAACACCCACTGTCTGAGACTTTGGTAACACCTGCTGTGCCAGCATAGACCTAGGTGTGTCTGCAATGGCCGGGATTGGATGTGCAAGAGTGATTTGCAAATCTGCAGGGAATTCAGGTTCCTTATAATCTACAAATCTATGGCCTATGCTATCTGTATTGTGTGCTGAGGGACATGGTTTAGTGGTTGATAGGAACGGTTGGACTCGATGAGCCGGTGGGTCTCTTCCAACCTGGTTGTTCTAGGATTCTATGATTCTATTCTATGACCGCGGGATGGGGAAACTGAGGCAACGGCGACGCTTCCCCACGACTGGGACAGAGGGTGGCCCCGTCCTCGCTATGAATCGAAGCGAAAGGACTCTTCTGGGAAGAGGGAGGGCGAGAAGGGTCTGTATTTGGGCAGCCCCCTGGGTCCATACCCTCTGCCGGTGCCCAGCGAGCCCTGTACCCTGGGAAACACGGCTGCGAACCGGCCCCAGCCCCGGGCAGAGGGAGAGGGGCGGTGGCCGAGGGAGGAGAACCGGAGATAAGGAATTAGCTTTAACCTTTTTTCCCCTCTCCTGGAACACGGCAGCCTCGCTAAGTGCCGAGCGCTCGCCGCTAATGGATAATGACCCGCGGTGTGCAGCTGCCTCCCGCTCCTCAGATAAAGGTTGCTTTTAGTATTAATTGCATTTGTAACGTGAGCGCAGTGCGTTCCCAACCAAACCGGCCAAGAGACGGCAGAACCCGCCTTGCGGGGCTCAGCCGCCTTCCCCAAGCACCCACATCCTTCTGCGGGTGGCAGGCGAGGTCCTCCACGTCCCTCGACGCGACAACCCGGGGGTTGTGGAGGCCCAGCTGCCAGATAACCTTTCAGCCTTTTTGCTAAGGACGGCGTGGAAAGGCGGAGAGAAAAGGTTAAAGCAGCTCGTGGCCACCCGGGGCTCCCCACGGGCCCCCTGAGTGTGAAGAGCAATTCACGTCGTGCAAAATCACGGGGATGCGAACAGCCCTTCTCCCCGAGATCTTGGGTGAAGTTCCACCTGAAGGATATATAAAACCGTCTTATTGTTTATTTGTTTGTTTTTCTTCAGGCAAAACCAATGTTTGTTGCCCTCCCTCCCCCCAGCTTTTCTGCTGCGGGCACCGGGGCTCAGCCGAGCGGTGCGGGACCAGGGAACCGTGCGGGATGCTTAAAAAAAAAATGCCTCTGTGAGTTTATAACTCCGCAACAGGGGCTTAGCTAGAGACGCACGGTGGCAGTTACACAAGATAAAAATAGTGATTTGTTGCTTAGGGAGACCACCGCTCAGTGTTGAACGTCAAAAGTCACGCTATAGCCGGCTAAAAGGATTTCTTCGGTTGCTGTGAACCTAGTGGAGCTTATTTTTTATAAATTCCTTCCTTCCTTCCTTCCTTCCTTCCTTCCTTCCTTCCTTCCTTCCTTCCTTCCTTCCTTCCTTCCTTCCTTCCTTCCTTCCTTCCTTCCTTCCTTCCTTCCTTCCTTCCTTCCTTCCTTCCTTCCTTCCTCTCTCTTTCTCTCTTTCATTCTTTCTCTCTTTCATTCTCTCTCTCTTTCATTCTCTCTCTCTTTCACTCTCTTTCTCTCTCTTTTTCATTCCCTCTTTCTTTCTCTTTCTCTTTCTCTTTCTCTTTCTCTTTCTCTTTCATTCTCTCTCTCTTTCTCTCTCTTCCTTTCTTCCTCTCTCTTTCTTTCTCTCTTTCATTCTTTCTCTTTCTCTTTCTCTTTCTCTTTCTCTTTCTCTTTCTCTTTCTCTTTCTCTTTCTCTTTCTCTTTCTCTTTCTCTTTCTCTCTCTCTCTCTTTCTCTCTCTCTTTCTCTCTCTCTTTCATTCTTTCTCTCTTTCATTCTTTCTCTCTCTCTTTCACTCTCTTTTTCATTCTCTCTCTCTTTCTCTCTCTTTCTCTTTCATTCTCTCTTTCATTCTCTCTTTCATTCTCTCTCTCTTTCTCTCTCTTTTTCATTCTCTCTTTCTCTTTCTTTTTCTCTTTCTCCACTCTATCAGGCAAACATTTAAGGACATACTTGAAGCTAAACCTTAGAAATACCTGTTTAGGCCCTTTTATCACTATTTATCGCTCTCTCTCCAACTCTGGCTACTGGATGTTTCCCCGGAGGAAGGGGCTGGCAGGTATCCCTAGGAGGGACCTGGGATGCTTTCCCACGGTGAGCGCCGCTCAGGCACCTACCGAGCTGGGCGGAGGGTGCGGGCAGTGGCCGAGCCGTGTCTCTTTGCCCTGAAAGGAAATCAATAACCCTCTGAATGTCACTCCCAGCCACTGGCACCAGGCAGCTAACGATTCGGCCGGGCACCCTCTTCAGCGGCTGGTGATAAATATATAGATTTTTCAATCGAGCGGCCTTTTAGCCATGGAAGCCACCCTCCCGGTTCCTCCCTGCCTGCCTCCCGTTCCTCCATCCCGGGGCGGCTCTGGGGCTCGGTCCCCGCCTGGGGGAGCGGGTGCGGGGCCCTGTGGCGGGGCAGGCGGTGCCGCTCAGGCCTGCGGGGGGCTCTCCCCTCCCCGGGCTCTCAAAGCCCCTTTCAGCAGCTCTGCGGGCTCCTCGCGGGAGGAGGCTGCAGCTACATAAAAGAGCATTATGAAAATTATAATATCGGGCTCAGAGCATGTCCGCCGAGGCAGCTCGGCAGCTTTCAGCCATTGAGTCCCCGTTCAGCTGGGCCGAGCTGTAAAATATCCATTTGAATTCGGGGCCTGAATGGAGCGGCGGCAAGAACAAGGAGGACAGGGGCGACAGAGCTCTCTTTATCCACCACCCCCCCCCCGCAACTTCCCCCTGCTTGGCCATTCCTTTCCTGTCGCACCTTTCTCGCTTAGGAGCGAATTCAAGGGCTTCTTTTTCTCTTTTCTTCTTTCTTTTCTCTGAGCGGGAAGCGGGGGAAGGAGAGCGGGAAAGACTCCGGGGCCTTCCCCGCCTCCCAACGCTGCTGCGGGGCCGGAGCGGGGAGAGAAGGCAGCGCTCCCGGGCTCAGGGTGGGGAAGAAGCTTCTTTCTCCATCCCAGAGAGCGGCCAGCGCCGCGTTCACCTAACTCTGCCCCAAACCCCGCGACGGTGCCGCCGTCGAGACGCGATGGCGAGAGCCGCTTTTGGCCCCACGCACCCCACGGAGGCAGGAACGGGGAGCGGCGCCGGGAGGGGGGTCCCATCTTTGGCAGACATGATCTATGGAGGCAGATGAGCCGACCTGCTATTCAAAATATTACCCATTGTGTTGGTAATGGCCCAGTTATGACTGCAATAACCCCTTTAATATTAATAGAGGCTTTTAAGGCCGCCGTTTCCCGGGCGCCGGGGCAGGCGGGCGAGCAGCGCAGGTGTTGGGGCAACCTGTGCAGGGGGTGGCCCGGGCGAGGGTCCCGGGCGAGCGACGAGCAGGTGCTGGCGGGACCCGCACCCTCCGCGGCCGGCGAACAAAGGCTCGGCTCGCCCCGGCTCTGCCAGCATGAAGAATTGTTTAATTTCAGGGGAAAGTGAAAGGCTCTGCTTCTGCCGGGACGTGACATTTCCTGTGGTGAAGCCTGCATTGGCTGCTAATAGAGATCTAATTGATGGGCGAAGTCCCATTTCCGCGCTTTCTCCTTTATTGCTCCATCCAGTCTGTTGCAAAATATAACCTTAATCTGATTTAGCAATTCCTCCAGGATTCGGTGCAAGCTTACAGCACAGGAAAAATCGTTATTAAAAAAGTTAAAATACAGACTCGGATTCAGCACGTCGTCTTTTTTCTTTTTTTTTGTTTGGATTTTTTTGTTTGTTTCTCTCTCTCTCTCTTTTTTTTTTTTTTTTTTTTTTTTCCCTTAGACCCAGCCCTACCCAGGCTCCTGGCATTTAACACATTCCCTTTCGGTAATCACTCGGGGCTTTATGACTATTAATATCAGAAGGGGTTTGCGACAATGCAGCCTCCCCTCTTTGTTTTAACTGCAAATATCAGAGGTTTGGAGGGGAGCTGGGAGCGCCCGTCCTCCCGCAGCCCCGGCCAGGGGAGCTCGTTTGGCGATTGACGTAGCCGGAATAAAAAAACCCGATAAATATCAACCAGCATCGTCTTCCCGGAGCTGATTTCTCTTTCCCTTCCAGGGGATGAAATGACACCTTTATTTCAAGAAGGGAACCAAAGCCACGGGCGCCTTCACCCCCTCCTGCGAGGCTTGTGCGGGTCCGTCCTCCTCCCTGCAGCCGGGCAGAGGGGGGCAGGGACAGACCGACAGACCGACAGACCGACAGACCGGCCTTCGCACCTCGGGGCTGTTTGATGGGTCCAGCCGCGGTTCTCCGGTCGGACTCACGTGCGGAGGCAGCGGACAGGGCAGCGAAATTCCTTTTAATTCAGTCATCGCCTTTTTCTTCCCCCCTCTTTTTATTTCACCTCCCATCAGCGCTATCCGAGATAGCGAGGAGTGTACAGGCATTCTGGACCTATACAAACTCTCTTCAGTCCCCTTTGATAGGTTTAATGAGGCGGAACGCGATGAAGGGGATTTGAACCGGTCTAAATGATTGATGAAGCCTGGGGCAAGGCTGAGCTTTTTCCGGATAAAGCCCCATACATCCCCTTATAATGGCTGGATAGTGGCAGGGCCGGGCTCCTTCAAAAGCCGTGGCCCAAGCGCATTGAGAGAAAATAGGGAGGGAAGGTGCTCTGTTGTTACCTAATCAGCTTGTGCACTGAGCCACCAGCCGCCTAAGGCAGGAGAGCGCGGCCGGGGGGGTGGGGGGGGTGAGCGGGGGCATTTCTGGCACACTCACTCACTCACACGCGCGTGCACACACCCTGGCAGCCCCACCGGCCCTTGCAGCTGCCTGGGGGCCGAGGTGCCCCCCGACCCAGCAGCTCTCACTCATCTGCTGAATGATCGTAGAATCATAGAACAACCAGGTTGGAGGGGACCCATCGGATCATCGAGTCCAACCATTCCCATCAAACACTAAAACATGTCCCTCAGGACCTCGTCCACCCATCCCTTAAACACCTGCGGGGAAGGTGAATCAACCACCTCCCTGGGCAGCCTATTCCAATGCCCAATGACCCTCTGTGTGAAAAACTTTCTCCTAATCTCCAGCCTAAATCTCCCCTGGCGGAGCTTGAGACCATTCCCTCTTGTCCTGTCCCCTGTCACTTGGGAGAAGAGGCCAGCTCCCTCCTTTCTTCAACCTCCCTTCAGGTAGTTGTAGAGAGTAATGAGGTCTCCTCTCAACCTGCTCTTCTCCAGGCTGAACAACCCCAGCTCTCTCAGCCACTCCTCAACATCCTTCTTGTGGTGAGGGGCCCAGAACTGAACACAGTATTCAAGATGGTGCTGGGACCAGGATTTCGGGTGTACAGGTCTGCCCTTAAAAGTGGGGTCCCCTGCTGCACCCCAGATCCTGGCTTTGGGGATGAGGATGGTCCCTCTCTGACGTGCCTGCACACTTGCAACACCTGCAATACACACACAGGGACATAGCGTATGTGCGGCAGGAGAAAACTGAGCCAATGCCTGTGGGTGTTGCCATCATAGTAAAAAGCAGATTTAAATAAAGGATATTAAAAAAAAAGTCTCTTGTCTTCGACATCCCTAAAGTTTTGATGGACAAAGCCTGCAAATTTGACATCGTATTCCATGGAGCTGTGAGGTCCCCATAGCTCCTTAGCTGAGCAGGACACTCTCTCCTTGACTGGGAGAGAGACCATAGAATCATAGAATCATGAAATAGTTTGGGTTGGAAGGGCCCTTAAGGATCATCTAATTCCATCCCCTGCCATAGGTAGGGACACATCCCACTAGATCAGGTTGCCCAAAGCCCCATCCAACCTGACCTTGAACACCTCCAGGGATGGGGCAGCCACAACTTCCCTTGGCAACCTGTTCCAGTGTCTCACCACTCTCATGGTGAAGAAATTCTTCCTAATGTCTAGTTTAAATCTGCCCTTTTCCAGTTTATATCCATTTCCCCGTGTCCTATCACCACAAGCCCCTATGAATAGTCCCTCTCCAGCTCTCTCATAGCTCCTTTCAGGTACTGGAAGGTCACTATAGGGTCTCCTCGGAGCCGTCTCTTCTCCAGGCTGAACAACTCCAACTTCCTCAGCCTGTCCTCATATGAAAGGTGCTCCAGGCCTAAGATCATCTTTGTAGCCCTCCTCTGGACCTGTTCCAACAGTTCCATATCCTTCTTATATTGAGGATTCCAGAACTGGACACAATACTCCAGATGAGGTCTCACAAGAGAGGAATAGAGGGGCAGAATCACTTCCCTCAGCCTGCTGGCCATGCTACTTTCGATGCAGCCCAGGATGCAGTTTGGCCTTCAGGGCCATGAGCGCACACTGCCGACTCATGCTGAGCTTCTGATTGACCAGCACTCTCAAGCTCTTCTCTGCAGGGCTGCTCTCAATCACAATATAAACCAAGCCCAGCCCTAGGGAAGGTGGATGTTGTTGCAGACATTCCTCGTGGCCCCAGCAGGATGGTGGTGTTGATGGAAAGCCATTCTGGGCACAAAACTGAGTCCACCAGTCCTAACTTGCAAGGAGTGACAAGTCTTTTGCTACCATGGCATGGTCAGAGTTGTGTATATCTTCCTCAGGTTAAACCCTTCTTTTCACTCCCAGGACTAAAATGGCTTCTTCGAGGTAAGCTAAAACTAGTGTCATAGAGTGACTAAATGGAAAAGCTCTTATTTTATGAAGACGTTTGCAGACATATCTCACTGAGCGTAACACTTTACAATGAAGAGACTTACTCAAGTCCCACAGAAGTAAGCAAAACACTGATTTAATTTGCAAAATGTTGCCTCCAGTACATGTAATGGGATCAGACATTCCATATGCCCAGGTATTGTGTAAAATCAGTAGCAAGAAAGAGTTCTGCGCAAACATTTGTCCTCTTAGGGACTGATCTGATAAACCTCGTCTGCGTCTTCCCCCTTAAAAAGCAAACACAGATTGCAAGGACAAGAACATTTTGAGACCCTGCTGCTACGCTTCCAGGGATGGACAAAAGGTCCTTCACAATATCCTATATTTTTCAGTATACAAAGTGCTGGAGACAATCTTTTTCCCTTTTATGCTACTTGAAACTTCATCATTGAAAAGAGGCTGTTTCAACTATTTGCGTGGAGACAGAATTCAATAAAGCAATGAGAACATGTTGTAGAGGAAAAAGGATGACTATTCTTTTGTTTTCACTTGTTCTCTTATCACTTTTTTTCATCTTTGGGACCAATACCTCAATCGTGAATCAGGCAAAACTCTTACTGTAGTCAACAAAGTTAAAATCTTGTTCACCTCATGAAATGCCACTGACTTCCAAGGAACTATTTACACCTACAGAGTAAGTGAATTTGAAAGAGACTAAAGGAGAAACTGGTAGAGGTGTGAACTGCATCCTTGTTATCATCTACCTTGGAGTGGGAGTACTCACACTAGTGAGTAACATCAAAGGAAAAAATCCTAAAATTCAAATAGAAGAACTCCAGTTATGTCATACCATGCAACATTTCCTGAATGCTGGGAAGTTAAGAAAGAATAATATAACAATGATATTAAGAAATGCGTATGAAGGGTGAGTCATGGCTATTGTTGTCTTGCAAAAGCAATAGTAGATTGGGAAAACAAAAAGAACAAAAGAAATCAGTGAGTTCAATGAAGTTATTATACAGTGCAATTTGTCTATGAAAAGCAATTGAAGACATCTGGGACAATGGAAAGAGAAATTACTGGTTGTCTCTTCCTAGGCAAGAACTCTATTACATCTATCAATCTCTTTTATTTTAATCTTTGAATTATCTTCATTTTATTATTAACCATAAAATTACAGCATATCCTATCCTATTCTACAAACAAGGATCTCAAGGCATTTTACAAGTATTAATGAATGATCAGAACATGAAAACACACTGTTAGTCTGTATTCAGTTACTGACTTTTTCCTAGGGAATGTAATGCGCACAGAGTTTCAGAGTTTGGCAACAGTGTCAAGGCAAATATTATTAGTCTACTTTTAATATAGAAAAAAAAAGAGATGCCATAAGATAACGACCAATATGTACTTTGACTTGCAAACTCGGGCTCTCTAGCATTAAACAAAGATCGGGATCCAAGTCCGATGGTTTCTAGTCTGATTTCTTGACAGCAAATCCCTGTCTTCTCTCTATCACTGCTAATATCAAACTGCCTCCTACACTCCAGCCAGTAAGACTAGCATTTGCTGGCCCCATGCAGAATCATAGAATTGCTAGGTTGGGCAAGACCTTTAAGATCATTGAGTCCAACTGCACCTGGAGTATCCAAATATTCCAACCTGTTCTGCAACACTTTTTTTAATGTGAGTGTCCACAAAAAATACTGCAGAGGTACCCTAATACTAGGGAATAAGTTGGCCAAATGAGTTTCTGAATAAAGTGTTTACTCTCTTGACAATTTTAACTCCCAGTCCTGCATGAAATCTATGATTTGGTTAACTACATTGCCTCACATGTTGTCTTTGTCCTGAGCTCTCTCTTTCCTCTCTCAAATATGTGAGGTGGAAGAGGTTATGAGAGCCCAGAAAGCTGGGAGCTATAATCAGCCAGGAAAGTTTCTGCAGGTACAACACTCCGGAGCAGAGCGGCCAGAGACCCTGGGAACCATAACAGTATGGAGCCTGCCAGCTCCAATTGCTTTTTTAGTGGGAAATATAAATTCAAACATCCAGCTTTTTTCCTGAAACAGTATTTGGTGGGAACTGTTCGTAAGTTTCCTCCTTCCACAGGGATTTGAGGCACAGAGAGGAACAGTAGGCTCATTTGATCTTTTTTGTTCAAAAGATGTTTTCTTCCTCATCAATAATAACAGAACTCCACAATGATATGAAGTCTTTTTCAGCTTATGTCAACAGAGACTCCTTTATACTACAGAGCTATCTGTGTGTATGTAGCCAGAATATTCCTCTGATGAAGTGCAGGGTCAAGTGACAAACTGCATTTAGCATGCTTAACCAGTAGCACTCATCTGTAAAGTGATATTAGTTTAGAGAAGTCAGCCAAAAACTTCTAGTTGTCTCCAAATACAGAATTTCCTCTGTAAGAGTCCAAGAGGTCTGATGTCCTCATGGATGAATTCTGTGAAAGTCACATTTAATAACCAGCATTTTATGACCTGAGGTAGAAATAACTTCTCCTGAGAAAGTTAACTGTGTGTCTAGCTTTTGCTATGTGATGTCAAACAAAGAATTCTCTCTCTCTCTTTTTTTTTTTTTTTTTTTTTTAATCAGAGGCTAATGCCAACAAACTTTCTGGAACATGACTATCTCTCTTGAGTTTGCAGCTGGATTTGTTTTTCTTATTAACGTATCTGAAAGGACTTGCTTGGGAGAATTCTCTTGTTCACATGGGCTGAACTCAAAGTGAATTTTTTCTTTAGCAGTAAAATACCCAACTGTTACCCATTTAATGAGTCTGCAAGGAACGCTGCCTGTTTCACAGTTGTTTTGTTTGACAGGTTCCCGTGCTAGGGGACACACTTGGGCAAAGGCATTCACACACTAACACACTGCCCAAAGAGTGGGATTGTCTAAACCTTATTTACTCAGGAAGTTAGACAAAAATATCCCTTAGATGTTTTCTAATTATTTTTCCTGGAAAATATACGGAACATCTATTTAAATGCTTGTTTGTTTGTTTGTTTGTTTTAACAGGGCAATACAGGCCTTTCTATTTACAGGTAAAGGGGTCACCAAGGACTAAATAACATGAAATCTTTACACCTATTACTGTAACAACAGATATTCATACCAAAGCAGAAAGAAACTTCTGCTAACATCTTCAAGGCTGGATGTTTGCTATTAACAGTGTACTGCACATGTCTGTAGCATATTTGTGCATTTAAATGCACAAATAAAATGGCTTGTATTCAGATGTGCTGAGCTGTTGCCATTAGGTGTCATCTTGTGGCCTGATTTTCTCTGTGGAGGAAATGCTGAATATTTGATTAGAATTCCCACTTTTATTTAGAATATTTTCATTGTGAACAGAGCCTCTTTTATCATCCAGTGCTGCTATACAGAAGCACTTGAAAGTGTTTCAGTCCTTTAGATTTCTTCAACAACAGAAGCACAGGCAGTGAAATGAGCAACAAAGATTAGCAGTGCTGTTCCCTGTTGGCTTTTTGCAGAGGCTCCTCCTGTCAGTGGTCAGTTATTATAACAGAAGAACAAAGTGCCGAAGCTGCCTGCAGCTCCATTCAGCTGCACGGTTGCCCAGGCAGGCAAACAGGCAGGCCAGCAGCCAGAAGCCAGCAGGCAAATTTTAACAACCACGCTTCAAAATACTGGTAACAGCTATCAATTGATCCATAACTCTCAGCCCTCCAGATATGGGGTCATCTTTCAATACTACCCCACTGTCATATACAACGTTTGTCTTGTCCCGCATTCAACTAATTGTGTCAATCTATGGGGTGACTCTATAATACACATATACAATAGCACAATGAAAGCAATAATCTCCTAACCAGTTTCTTTATTTATTTAAGTCCTATTACAAAGTTTCCTGCAGTAACGAGAAGCTGGGAGGCTATAACCTATTCCAGCCATGCAACAGTGATCCAGATGAAAGAAAGAATGTGTTGACTTAAATAAGTTACAAGTTTCCATGACTTTTTTTTTTTTATTCCGATAACTCTGCCAAGTGTTATGGACCAGGGTGGGGAAGCGACTTCACTAATATTTCAAAATGCATAGCAAAAAAAGAAACAGAAATTCTAATTAAAAAAAAAATCATGTTTCCTAGGTAGTTATTTTTCCTTCTGACATTTTTTAAAGGAAATATATGCAATTTATATTTATTATGAATAAAATGCAAATACAAGGCATATAAAGTAGCTTCAAGCTTTCTCAGTTTAATGATTTTGTGGCTCTAGTTTTTGAAGTTCTAATATTGTTATACATCTAACATAAATAAATTCCATAGCAGCGAAATTACTCCTTAATTCAAAATTCTGTTCAGAGAATTACAATAAAGTACCAGATATTGCTGTTCTCAGCATCATTGCATTAATTGCACAAATGACCGCATAGGGCTAATGTTCATAAGCTTCATAATCAATCAGGCTTCATTCTTGCTCTTCTATCATCCCAACACACTGCCAATTCCCCTTTACAAGTACTTACACCTCCTGGGCTAGCCATAAAGACATGTTTTAAGGGTCTCCTTCAATTAATACATTTCCTCCTCTGCCTCAACTGACTGGGAACTTCTGGACCTGGTTATTGGAATTAAGGTGGCCCCTCAATCTCTGCAAGTTTTTGCAGGTCACTAAAAGCTGTCTACTAACTATAAAAATCCTTATAGATACTACTATGCTTCATTCTTGTGTTTATTAGTGTTGGGTGGTTCTGCTAGAATTCTGTCCCAAAGCAGAGAGAAGTAATTATCCTGAGATCACTGAGCAGTCTGTGTTTTTACAATCTATCCCAAATACTGTCCTTCCTACAAAGGGTCCATGTATATGCAACTTCCACTTGAGAGACTGAATACAGACTAAAAGGCTGGGGAAATGTTTTCTCATTTAGACGGATGAGCAGGTTAAGCAACAAGGTGAAGGTACGTATCAAGAAGTCTGATATATCACAAAAGGTATCAAATATTCCAGGATGGGGAGTTTTCTGATCAATACCAACATATATTTGACTACTGTTGTGAAAGAAAATCTTTGAGGAATTCTTAAAAAAATCCCATGGCTAGAAAAAAATCCTTTCAGCCTGACAGAAAGGAAAGTTCCTCAAACTATTTTCTGGAGAAGTAATAAAATAAAAGAAGGTTGTAACGGGTGAAAAAAAAATCTTCAATAATGCATTACTGCAACAATTGACAACACTGAGAGAGAGAAGAATGAACATGTTAACTCACATCCTTCTCCATATCCTACAGATAACAAAAAACAGAAACAGATTGCTTCACCAAAGTGACTCACAAATCACCCCAGCAGTCAGGCTGTACCCCATACCTCTCCTGAAGGCTGTAGCTGCAAGTACCTGGAGTGGAAGGACTTACAGACAATTGTGCCCCTGCTGGGGTGCCTTCCCCATAATGCTTCCAACAAAACCAAATGGAAGACCCTTAAGGGAGGATATTAGCTGGCCTAAAAGAGTGGGCTCTGAGCGAATGCATGTGGGTATATGCAGTATTTTAAACTGAGCTCTGCTTGCTTTGTTGTAGTATTGTGAAAGAGTTTTCAAACCTAATTCTATTTCAGGAAAAAAAAACCCCAGAATCCTAAATACACCTCCCTGCACAGGTTTGACTATGGGAGATCTAATCACATAGTGAGCCTTTCCTCAGTGGTTAATAACCTGACTGAGTAACAAAAGACTACTTATGTGAACACCATGAGAAAACCATTCCTGCCTTCTGTTCTGCTCCAGTTCTTTACTCTATAAAGGCTGCAACAGAGCTTTCAACGAGAAGTTCATAGGACACAAATAATGAAGGGACGAGAGCTCCAGTGCTGGAATAGATCAGAAATAAGTTAAAGGATATCTACATAAAGAGATATAAAAGGCAGTTAAGAACTTGAATATGATCAAACTTTTACCTGGAGTCCTGAGAGTATTTGCAACGGAAAGTTTCTTAAAACAAAGACCAAACTCACATTTCAAGTTAATACCTCCAAGCTGTCTTCCTCTTTGGGCAGATTTTCTCAGAAGGGCTAATGTGAGGATTTTTAGATTTGTAACACTGATCACAAACTAAGAAGCAGTGGCATGTTGACCTCATTCTGTATAGCAGCTCCTATCCTCAGGAAGGTTTGTACCTAAGAGCTCAATATCCCTGATGAGACCGAGTAAGGGGACAATTTCACCCAAGACTTGCCACTTGTAAAGACCTTTCTTCCAATGAGTATTTGTAATGTTTAGCAATAATAAAGTTGTGATATCAGTAGCCTAATAACACACTAGAAGATGAATATTGAGTACAATAATACTCAATATAAATGAATATAGGTAAACACTCAGTATAAATGATTGAGTACATCATTTACCTTGTAGTCCTAATTGGGACAGAGTCTGCTTGAGAGCAAGGGAGTGAGGATTTCATGATATGTCCCATCATTGCCCCTTCCATTTTATTGGATGCCAGCACTTACTCCCATTCTCAGCACAAGGGAGATGTGGAAGGTGTGCTATATATAAGCATGACCCGATGGAGACACCATGTTTATTATAGAATATAATTTAAAGTACATAACAACTAGATGTGTCTCATACAGGACCAGACCATCAAAAATTATGTATGCACAGACAGAAGCCCTAATCGTGATAAATACAAAGTGCAGAATCCGAGTCACTGGAAAGCGAGCTGATTTCTGTAGATCCTCTGTTTAGAAAGTAAACACATCCTCCAAGAGACCATCTTCAGGAAACTATCCTTATTTATACACACATACATGAATACATATGTAACACATGCACACATACATATATGTCACAACTCTCTACATAAATGCAGTTGTTTGAAATATACAAGATTTTCAGCAATGTTGTAGTATTTGTATATCTACACAGTCACTATCTATTCCATATACACAAACATCCGCTACCCAGAAAATAATTGTGGATAATTCAATGTTCAGATTCGATAATGGATGCTCAAATAAATATGAGAATTCCAAGCAAATTTGTGCAAATGAAAAAAGATTTCCTCTGACATAATGGCATGGTGCAAGGCTGTCTGTAATGAGCTGTAATTTGTCTGGAAGAGCATTTTAAAGGGGTTGATCCATCCACTGGAAGACCAGTAACTGCTCTGAGACTAGAAGCAATGAGCCAGCCTGCCTCGTCTCAGAGGAAATTACACCACAAGCAGGCCAAATTTCTGACAACTTCCATAAATTATTTCAGATTTTCATATTTCAAATTTCATCTGCATTCATCATGTGAGTTTGACTGGGGAAAAATGTCTAGGAGGAGCTCTGCTAGCATTCAGTGCAGCAGTCCCAGGAGCCTGCCCTGGGACTAGATAATTGAATTTCGTTTTGATTAGATTATTCTTGCTGCAGTCTACTGCCAATCTGAAGTATTGTGCCTTCTCTTCTACTTAACCTTCCTGCCCCATGCCTGCTCCAGCCTGCATGCAGCTCTCTGTATTGCAGAATATATTTGAACAATCAAACTTAGGAGTTATTATTTTGCTTTCCATTGTCCATCCTTATAAAAGCACACATCTTTCACTGGGTTCCCTCTTCCCTGAAATCAGATTAGTTCTTTTTTTAAAGTTTGTAATATTGTTTACCATTTTCAGTGGAAAGTGCCCTGTAATTTAGGTGGAAAATCTAAAATCATTACTACATCTCTGGATGATGCAACATACCATAAATAAGGTTCACTCCTAAACCAGCTATAATCATCACTGGACAATACACATGAGAATAAGAACAGGTAAATAATGAATTCATCCATCTATTTAACTAAAAATCTATTGTTAGCCAAAGTTATTAATCAAATCTTTAGCTAGTGGTCAATAGGAAAACAAAACATCCCCTCTGAACAAGATCCACAGTCTTTCTCTCAAAGTAATCCATTAGAAATGCAGAACACGAACTTTTAGCAAAAAAAAAAAAGTCAACCCCTTAAACAAAGCACATTTAAGAGGAAAGTGTGGCAAAACAACAAAAAAACCTTTTCATGTGAAATGCCTCTGAATGTGTATAACATTATTACTAGCAGTAACAATGTGCAATAAATACCTCTTAATGTATAGGCATTATGTTTTCCCATTTGCAGAATATGACTGAATTTATACATGTTTCAGGAGCAAAATATGTGTAACTCTCTAAGTTGTAGTGTGGATTATTAGAAACATGGATAAGGTAAACAAAGCTAATGCTGTTCTTTAAGTAATATCTATCACTTCCCTATTATTGAGTTATTGCTTTTAACAATATAGGGGTTTTTGATGCTATGTGCCTGAGCTGAAGACTTTAGATTCTTTATTGTTCTCCATTTTGATGAAAAAAATTGAATTGGGGGCTGTTATATTGAGTTTTGTTCCGTAAATATACTGAAATCATATTTTTGTTAGAAACTATCAATAAATCCAGTATAAGAAAAGTAATAAGATACAAATCTGAGCAGGACCTTTGCAAAGGAAATATTACAAAGAGAGTGTGTCTATAAAATATATTAGGGAATGTGCTTTCTCCCTTGTGTTTGAAAAAAAATACAGGAGGAGTTGCAGGGAATCATGTTATTTTTAATACAGATACGACACATGAAATCAGATGACTCTCTCTGCTGTGGGGTAACATTCAAAACAATGATCAAACATGAACTGCTAATTTATAGGTTGTCTTAAAAGGCCATTATTTATCAGCTTGAAGATTTGTTTCTCACTAGTGAATTTACCAACACAAGGCATCTCCCTCCAGAAAACAACTATACGTGTACACATACTGCTATACACACCCTCTACATGTATGTATGGAGTCAGATGTATAAATATTTATGTGCCCAGGCACACAATTATTTTGTGTGCATCTATACATGTAAATGCACAGACAGGTCTGTATTTTTTATGGGATTTCTGTTAGTCTGAGAAAGGGCTACCACCAACAATATCTGAGGAAAACAAATGCTAATGAGAGAGAGGGGAAAATTCACCACAGTAAATGAAGTGTGGAATGTCCCACAAGGCGCAGTAAAAGGTAGAAAACAATTGCATCCTTGCTGCCTCTGCATCCCACCCCACAGGCGTCATGTGCTGCATTTTCATAGTAGAAGCCCTGCTTGAAATAAGAATTTGGGTATGCAAGGAAGGGCCTACAGACATCAGTGTGCAGCTGCAATGGGCTTGAGAAACCCAGAAAGAGTCCCCAAAATGTATGCGTTTCTTGCTGCTTATTGAAAAATCTCCAGGGTGGCACAGGGGAGGAATTCTTCTGACATCATCTGGTTTTGTCTACATTTTATTAAAAAACAATTTACATTCAGCAATGGGAGCTGTCTTAAAGACCTATTGTTTTCTCTTGTTTCAAGCAACATCAATGGCTCATTCCTGTTCTTACTGAACTTAACAACCTCAGGCTCCGGCATTGTACAGCCGGCTCAGGGCTGCAAAGAATGCACGAGGAGGCTCTTGGAGACCTGCACCTGATGCAGAGACCACATGAGGCAGCATCAGGACTCTCTTCTTTCCGACAATCCATCTCAGGCTCTCTGTCCAGCTTTGGGCATGTTAATGTTGTTTATTTTTTCTAACACACATTGTACATGTGAACTTTATGACACAGACAGTGTTTCTTTGCAGTGAATGGAAAAACTCCTCCTTTTCTTAACACATATAGTCAGAAGTAATACTAACTTCAAAACCTTAAGTATATGACAAATGGCATATTTGAAGCTAAATTGTTCTTGTTTTGAAATACTGATGCAAACACACATTATTTAGAACCACATCAAATTAAATAATATGTAAATGCAAAAGAATATAATAATATATGTACTTAACAAATAAAAGTAGACATGACTATGTTCAGTTAATTATAATATGATTTATAGTTATTAAAAGTAACAAACTGTTAATAGTTTTCAAGTTGTGCACAATTTCAATTAGCATGAAGTGTTACAGGTTTGATTCACACTGCTGCTGATAAGGGACATTCCTCTCTCCCCTTTCTGCTGCCTCTCTTCCCTTCCCCCTCTACCCTTTTCCCCAGTGTCCAGATTCAGGTCAGTCTGCAGCTGCTTTGCATTTTTTTTCTTGATAAAAGAAGTAGAACCATAAAGGTTTATTTTTCACTTTCTAAAGCAGAAGCACTATTCTTCTTTTTTTTTTTCTTTGCAGAAAAGTTCTAGTTTCTTGAAAGGAGTTTCCTTAAATTAGTTAACTCATGGTAAATAAAATTAAAAAAAAAAAGTAAAAGTAGGGAAGAAAAAGATATATAACAGCTTGTGGTCAAATTGCAGGTAGAGCTGATCACAACCTGGCCTTGACTTATTAGGTAATGACAGACAGCAACCTAAGAAATTATCTAAAGGAGTTTGCTGGTTCCCAGCACCTAATGATCTAAGAAAGAGAGAAGGGTTGTGCCAGAAGGGATTTCTGTGGTGAATCCCAAACATAAACCTGCAAAAAAAGAACCAGAAAAGGCACCCAGAAAGAGTTGTGTCCTGGGAGAAAAGTGGTAACCAGGAGAAGAGTCTGATATAGATTTTTTAAGAGTTGCTTTGTGGACAGGCATTTTTTTTTTTTTACTGAACAGCGCTGTATACACTCTGGCACAGATTTGCACCATAGTATCAGTTTCTAAAACATCTTGTTAGAGAATTGTGACCAAAAGCACACTTCCCAAAGATACAGCCTAATGGGACATGTTCACATGAGATTTTAACTACTGCTATTGTCAAAATAAAGAAAGTCTGTCCATTTGAAGGCATTGTCCTTTACAATATAAGTAATTAATTAGCAATTTAATTAATGTAAAAGTAAAATAAAATTTCCTGTATTTAAATAAATCCAGGATTCCAAGAATGACAAACCTAACGGCTGGGTAATGGATGATTTTATATGATAAAGTCAGAGCTCTGGAAAGAAGAAATATTACTTGTAATTTCAAAAGTTAGGGTTATTTTAAATCTAGAGATTTTTTCTAAAATATAGAGAAAAAGATGGAGGTTTTCATTCAGGGATGATTTGCTACTGAAACACTGCTTTTCAAAAAATGTTGCTAACTTGTGCATTGTCAGTCACTCAGCTGCTCCCTATGTAATAAGGAGCATCACTTGAGGAGATCAAAAGATTTCAGAGGAACTAGACATGACCAAAAGTTTATTTTCCTCCAGGATTAAGTACAGAGCGGATACAAAAAGGATAGAGACTGGCTTTTTTGAAGCAGCTCAGGTTTTCCCTGAGTCAGGCTGACTTCTTTTAGAGGCTAGAAAAGGACCCTGAACCAGCTGGTACCCGAGGCACACGGCACCAGAGAGAGACCAGCTGGTGCCTGGGATGTGGCTGCCTTCTCCCCTGCAGACTGGGCCCTGCAGCAGGACTCGGTCTTTAAAACAGCTCGGTAACCACTTCAGCTTTCCTGATACCAGGGCAGCTTGGAAATGAGGGAGCCATAAATGATTTCCTAAATTTCCTTCGCTTTCTCCTCCCAGCAGGTCTTGGCCCAAAAATTAGCCAAGCCTTCACCGTTTTGCAGCTACTAAGTCAGCCTGATTTATAAATTACTCTTTAATTTAGCATTACAGTGCTTCATTGCACTGTGCAGCTGATTCCCCTCTCTCTGAAAATAAAAGGGCATCAAGCCACACTGAAATCAAGGTAGCATCAAAATTTGTGCAAGTCACTCAGAAGCATTTCAGTTGTGTGTGATTTTGAAACAAGAGAATTCGGACTGAACCCAACTTTTGCACATTTCTAGAACAAAACTCAAGGTAAAAACTTATGCAGACTTTTAAATAATTTTTTTTTTTTTAATATGTGGACTTCTGGGGTTTCTCAGCTGTTAGAAGTAAAATAGACCTAACATCATAGGAAGGCTCATGTTTTAGGATCCGGCATCTTACTGGAAATTGAGATAAGGACATCCCACACAAAAAAAAAATGTTACTAATTAGATTTCCAGTTAAATTTTGCTTACTGAAGAACATCTGATTTTCCAGAGATAAATCCAGACTTTACAGTTCTGGATCTCCCTTCCTCTCCATAATATCAGTGCATGCTTCTGGCTGAGCATGATCTAAGATGGGGGTCTTCCCCCTTGATGTCCTTAGCATTAACACTGAAAGAGTAGTGAGGTAGCTGTGTCCTTCTCCAAGCACAGAATATTAACTCTCCCAGCACCCTGGATCCTAAAGTGCTTCTGAGTGCCTTACCCTCCATCCATACAGCATATCCCCAGGACTAAGGGTGCTAATGGAGCTTGGAAGGGTCTACACAAGCTGTCACCTCTTCCCTCTGCACATTCTCTGAGATTGGGTCATAGCAGGAAATGTCAAACAATTTTTGTTCTAACACATCTTGGTTTAATTGCCATGTGTTAATGAAACATGCTGAGCCTGCTGAAGAAAAAAAGCAACTGCAAAGGTTTTGAAGCACTTCTGCAGGCCAGTGACTGACTGCAAAGGTGATGTGTATGCAGGACAGCTACAGACCCGGAGTCAGGAGCAGGGTGCAGACTCCAGTTTCGTTCCAATGACATGCAAAAGCAGTTCAATCAAGACAGAGTCAGGAGAGATGCCTTCTTCCACCTTCCAAAAGGATTTTCCTGAGTGTTAAGTTGTACCACCGCATGCTGATCTATTGTTTCAGATTTTGGGCATCCATTTTTTAAAATGTTTGCATGAGAAAAGCCTCCAAAACCTCATTTTAGGGGAACTCTGTAACCTGGAGAGCTGATCCGATTAGACATTTGCTACTACTGAATTTCCAATGCTTCCGCAAAAAAACACAGGTAAGCTGTTCTGTGCGGCTCAAAGTTTATTGCATAGTTTAGGTACACGATTTATGTGCAGCAAGGAAATTATTATGCTGATGGGTGGAGGCTGAGGGAGCTTGGTGGGAGCAGTGTCAGTCCATGCATTTGACCTGCAAGCAGCCATTCAAGCCAAGGGCCAGCCAGCCAAACGCCCAGCACAGAAGTACAGTAGCTGCGGGTTTTAACATTATGTTATGCCTGTAGCACTAGGCTGCCTGTTAAGTGAATTGCACCAGGTACAGTGCATAAGGGATCTTGTGCTTCCTAATTCAGGCGATCTCCTCGGTATACAGCCAGCTTTCATTCTCTTCTGCCGTATCTGTGCTCCCAGGAAAACACTGTATTATGGAAAAGAAAGTATGAAGCAAATCAGTGGAGCTGTCAGCAATCTGCTTTTCTTCATGAAGAAAAGACACATATGCCATGACCAGTGTTTTGGATGGCCTTGTATTGCCTAGGAAGAAATTCTGCTGAAGGATTTAACAAAGCATATGATTAAGGCAACATCTGTTCGATGAATCCCTCAAGGACACCCTTAGCTTTCAGTGCATATTTAAGTCCCAGTAGCTAATGTGTACTGCTGACAGCCACAGTGCCGCCTGCCTAGGTGGGCGCCCTCTGATTTCTCTGCCTCTCTACCCAAGCTGGCCTGCCACGTGTCCTGGGGGCTATGGCCACATCTCACAAAATGCTTGATGGCTGGTAGGTGATTAAAATCAATCTCAGATGCAGGACACAGACATCTGAATACCCTATCATCAGGCCACAAAGTCTGGAAAAAATGGATTCATTTGACGTAGATAAGTAGATAATGAAGGCAATAACGCCACATAATATGGGTAGTTCTTTTTTTTTTTTTCACACAGTAGCAGAACCAGGGTTGACTCAACTCTTCCCAGTAGCACAAGCCAAATCCAATTTTTCAGTCGCAGTAGAGCAGCTCCTCGGCACCAACCGTCTTGGATGACTCAGAGCACCAACACTAGGCGTAGTGCCATAGCTCCATTCTCTGTGCATCCATCCCTGCTCTCCACTACCTTTGCTCCTACTCTGCTCCCAGTCCTGAGTATTAACGTCCAGCCAGAGCTGGAGGTACTGCAGCATGCAGGGGACAAGAAACATGGCTACCCCCCAGCCCCACCTCTCAAGTCCTCATCTGGCTGGGGAGCCTGCTCTTTGTAGGAATCCCCTCTGCCCACAAGTGTGGGCTACACTACACTTGCACATGGGCAGTGTGGGCCAGCCACAGCCACGACTCCAGGCTCCTTACGTGAGACTGGGGCTTTGCAAGCTCCCCTCAGACCTCTGTCAAGAACGACTACTTACTTTGATTACGCCTGGATCTCATCCTGAATTCACCCAGCCTCTCTCTTACTTGCGAGACTTTCAGGCGTAGTAGAACATACTTCTGAAACTGCAGACCTCTGATAGATCCTTGCTTTATATACCTTCACAATGGGAATTCTCATCAGTGGCCACCCCGCTAAAATTAAAAGCAAGCCCAGAGTGCTGGCTTGGGGCCACTTTCCACCACCCTGAATCCCCAGAATTAGTTGCTTGATCCTTAAGACTACATGCCATTTTTGGGGGGCTCGAGGCACTGCATCCTGTTGCGGAAGAGAGAGGTAATATCTCACCTTTTATAGGAGAGGAGGGAAGGCATCTTGAGCACCAGGAGAGCTGGAAAAGCATACTTAGGTGAGACACCGTAATTACTTAGCCTGGGCTGCACCGTTTCCTGTAAGAACCTATTTCTTCCAGCAGAGACAGTATGTTAAGTTTTGTTCCCAAGCAGTTTAACTACATGAGGGTTATTTTAAGCCTGCAACAGTGTTTCCAGATTTGATTCAATGAAATTTGTTATAAAATATGAAAAGTTAAATAACTGCTTATGTTTCTTCTTCTGAAATGAAAATGCCACACACTCAAGTGAATGCTCAGCATTCATTTTTTTCTCCCTATGTGTTTTCCAAGGACCACAAGAAACACCTACAGAGTATCACCAGACATCGATCTCTGCTGCAAGGGCCAGCAGAGATATTGCACTCATTTTCTTTCCTGTTCCTCACCCTTCCCTCCTATCTGTGCATCAACCATGGGCTGAGGTGAAATGAATGGGTGTGTGACCCCGCTCTGCTGCACAGGTCTTCCCATGGGTGTTCCACCAGGCATTTCTGGGGTACCACAGGGAGGGGACCAGAGACATGGAGGATTTAACATCTCCCTAGCTCCTTTCTTGGCTCCCCAGGAAATCTTTGTTTTTACCAGCTGTATTTTCCTTCCAGTTTGGGAATGTAGGTATCATTAATGAGATTAATGGGAGTTGACTGTATGCACAAAGAGGACAATAGACCCCTAAGATGAACTGTGCCTCATTTGGGGAATGTCAGTACAAATGGGGAAGACACATAGATTTGTTTTTGTCTTTTTAGATGCCAGAATACTAGCAGAACAACAGTGTAGCATGCAGGCTGCTGGCAGCCCTTGCAATGGGAAATAATTAGCAGTGGCCAATGAGTTGTGCAAATGTCTGAGGGTAAAGGTTGGTGTCCCTGTGGCTACCCAATTAATAACACATTTGCAGGTTAGAAAGTTGATCTATGATTATCATGTTAATAAACAGAAGGTCAAAACAGAGTAGAGATATTTTTGTATGGGTAGCTTGTGTGGGCAGGTCAGATCCAAACATTCAGTTCTGTTGGGGTTTTTTTTATCTAGTGGAAGAAGTGTCTTAAAGAAGCACAACTGGTAGCTTTTCTTCAAGATTTCTCATAACCACCAGGGCAGAATCCTGCTGTAGCATCAGAAACAGAACCTCAGCAGACAAAACTCCTGTTATCTTTATGAATCCCAGTTTTCCTCCCAGGATTTGCAATCTGCTTTTCCTTCTTAGCCTGCCTTGTTGCCATCTCACTTCAGAGCAATCTGGCAGACCTCACCCCCTAAACCTGGCTGCCTGACATCTCAGTAAAAAATATCTCATTGAGACTTTCACTTGTCCAACACAAACCCCATCATTTTGTTTGGCTTTTGCAGTACTAAAACACACCTGTCCTAGTCAGAACAGTAAATAAGGACTGTCCTTGATTAGCTGCATGTTTAAGGAAATGTCTTTTTCTCCCAAAGATAAAGAGACATTTTGTCGTTTCAGGCTTACATTTAGCTGAATGTATTAGAAAATGAAGTCTATATTTGAATGAGAACCTATTACTTCTATTAGTTCCTTCTGAGCTATCACAAGTAAATATTATATGGCTTATTAGAAGAGATGAGGAGACCGAGCAGATTGGCTTCTTGATCAAGGTTACACTGTACTCATTATGCAGCAGCACATCTGGAATGGTCCAGTAGTACCCTGAGAATTCCTAATACATTAGTAAGGCTTACACCTCCTATAATTGCATTTGGCTGATTATCTTTCGTCCAGCTGGTCTTAGCTGCATAAAAAGGTATTTTATAAGCTTGTTATACAGAAGTAAATTTTAAACATCTTTGGCATAAAGGTTGCCAACTTTTATTTTGACCTGAATAACTTGCTTCCTGGCAGCTTTTAGCACAGATGAATTTAAAATGTCCATCAAAACATTAGCCCTCTTGAGCCTGAAACTTCCAGATGTATAGTCAAGACCATATGCCGCAAAGAACTATTATGTATCATTTTGTTATTAGTCATTTTAATAATCAGTCCTAACTGTCTCTCCTTACTCATAACGGAAGTTCAGGACTTACAAGCTGATAAAAACTTGCAAAGCTAGATCTTTGCCTTTCTAAAGACCATGGTTTTAGTTTGGATGCTTTTGTTCCTGCATCTGAATACTTTCCAGTTTGCAGCAGAGTCTGTTTGCTTTTTGAGGAGAGAGGAAAGAATCCACACATTGCCCACCAGCTAAAAATGTGAAACCCTCCTTTGTTCAGCAGTAAACAGGGCAGCTGGAGATCAATTCTTCTTCTTCTACCATTAGGTGTCACTGCAGTAAATAGAAATTACAAATGATTTGAAAAAAGGAATAATTCCCTAAAATTATTCTGTGAGAAAAGAAAAAATATATTTATAAAGTAAATGACAGCTGTCTTCTAGAGCTATACTTCATTGCAAGCTGGTTCTCTAAAATAAACAATTTATTCATTTTTTTCACTTTCTGGGACTCTGAATCATTTGAAAATGCAACCATTATAAATTCTTCCAGAAATTATTTAAGCATTTGGTTGGAAAGGCAAAACTAAAGTACATTCAAAATATGTAGAGATGAAGTCTATACTCATGAGTCTGTAGACAAGGAAGAAAAAGCAGATAGATCAGACAAACTATTTCAGGGCAGTCCAGCTTTCCAGCTTCTCTTTTAACAAACCATTTCTTTTTACTTTTACCAAAGATTTATAGTTTTTGCAGAGCACCGAAATAAACTGTAGCATATAGCTGATCAGTTGTTTGTTTTATTTTACTGAAATTTGCAAATTGTTGCTAGCACAATCACCTTAATAGTTAATTTTATCTTTTCAAAACATATTTCACACTACTTTAGTTGTTAATAGCAGATAGTTGTATTTTTGTGTTACTTTTGATTCTCTCCTACAGTGGCTGATTTTACCCCCAAAATTCTTGAACACCAAATCCTTCCAAAACCAATATTTTGCTCCTTCCCCTCATCTCAGTTTGAAGCACAAAACCAGCACCCACCAACAATACTGAATGGCTTCTAACCTGCAAGCAAGAATCAAGACCTCGCTAGCATCAGGAAATCTTCTGAATTCCTAGGGGACACTGAATCTGGTGTCCAGTGCTGGGTGATTCATCAAGCACTGGCAGCCAGTTGCCAAGTAAACACAACTGTCATAGTTCTGAAAAGCCAAAATAAGAGCTTTTCAAATAACTTTATTTTAATTTAATTAGACTTTCCATTTGCAATAAAGTGGAATTTGTTGAGTTTAGACTATTACAAATATTTTATCAACTGAAATAACTTGTCATGAAAATAATATTTGAGTAAAAACCCCTCTCCTCTTTCCCATCCACATTCAGAAAAATCAGCTAGTGAAAATATCTAGAATGTTGCTCAGTACTGTGAGAGCATTCTCAACTGGCACTGCTCAGTTCAGCTCCTGCTCTGGTAGGACTGCACCAACCTCCTCTCTTGAACTGTCTGGACCTATTTTAATCACTATGGTCAATTACAAGGCTGCATCCAGAGATATAAGTTGTTTGATTGCTTAAGATTGCAATATGGTAAAGAAAGCTCATGTATATGCTTTAAATCATGGTTTTACTTTTAGGTCTCTGGAATGAAACAGAAAACAGAGGTCTGTGCTTCATTCTCTTTACATTTCTGCTCCTGGAACAGGATTGAGCTTCCTAACTTGCTTGATCCACATGATCTAAATCAGTGGCTGGAAAGTATCATAAGACCTGAAATGTTTTTTCTTCTTGCAAAGAGTCTCTGTAAAGGCATAATTGTAAAAAAACAAAATTAAAAAAATTGGAAAAAAGTCAGAATATCAAATATTTTTGCAACATGGTTTTGTTTTATTTTATATGCATGCATATCATATATATATGAATATGTATTTATAGACATATGTTTTTATGTATACAATACAAAACATACATACATTATACATATATACACATGTATATATACATATGTTCACATATGTACTCATTTTGCACCTAAAATCAAATTTAGCTTTACATTAAATAATTTAGCCACTCTCCTGTTTAATGGCTTACATTTTGGAAGATGAAGACAAACTGCTTAGACCTTGAAAAACACATGGGCTACTCAGATAGATGGCATCTGGGAGGACTCTGAACTCCGTCAACATTCTATAGGGAAAAACAGAGCCAGGTGCATTTCTTCCTAAATCAAATTAGCTGGAAGATGCCACATCCAATTGTAGTAAATTGATGTGAGAGTTTGTGATGTCTATAGCAGATCTTACAACAAAGGTCAATGTGTGGAGATGTAGACAACAGGCTGGTATAAAGCAACTTGTAGTGGAGCTGCTCTAACAAAAGCAAGGAAGATGTAAAATGCAATCAATTTTTTAATACAGGAAAAATACTGTCTTAATGATATATTTTAATTAACTCAACCCAATAATTTATATTGTGGAAAATGTTGATAAAAAATGGTGTTTGACTGAGGCATTTCAAGACACACGATTAGAAGATAATTTTTACTTTAAAAAATAGCAATAGATTTAATGTACTCAAGCTGCAGAATAAAATAAATCTGGATTATATGGACAGGGAAGCTTGGAAAAGAAAACTAATGTGGTTATCTATTACATAAGCTTATGGAAAAAAATACTGACATGTGTCAAATTTACCTGTCATTGTCATAATTTTTAAATATCCCCCTTGACATCAACAAGTTTATATCATGTTTTATGACACTTAATTATCCTTAATTTTATTTAATTAACTTCACAAGACATCTAAAGCAATTCAAATGTTTTCTTAAATAAATGATGAGAAAGCAGCAGTTAAAGGGAGGCTACATATATGTTCTGTTAAGAAAACTACAGTTGTAGGAAAGCTGAGGTGACAAAGGCAAACACTTAAATTTTGGATAAAGTGTGCCTGTAAACGAAGACTTAAGTCTATGTTCAGAGGGCTTTTTTAATCATGCATTTTTTTCTCCACAGTATTTTTGCCTTACTCATCAAGCAAAACAAATGCTTACTATGAATTTTCTATTTGGTTTTTTTTTCACTTCTTAATCTCCAAGTATATTGTTCAAGATCTGAACTGAAGTCTTTAGATTCTTCGTGGATGCTTTTATTTAGCTTTCAGCCCAGTACCTCAGTACTCTGCAAAGTATCTATGCATTTGCCTTTACCATATCTGGAAAAAAAATAGAAAGACATAATTTTTCCTGTTTTATGGATGGAAACTGAAGACCAGAGGGTCTGAGGCCAAAATTGCAAAAACTGGGTGCCCAAAATGAGTTTTTTCCAGGGTGTTTCAGCACTTCAAATGCACACTGTCCAAACCCAGAGAAATTTTATCTTATCTGTGAAATTTCACACTGCTCTTTGGGTTCTTTGTGGGCATCTTCTGGCATGCCACAGTTGGGATGTGCAGCTTGTGACCATCCTCTGTAGCAGAATGACCATGAGGAGGGCTGGAGCATGGGCAGGAGTTTCCTGCAGGGCTCACTCGCCTCATCTTGATTAGATGAAATACTCCAAGGAAACATCCAGCAATTCTCCACTAACATCAATAACACTGTGAACCCACAATTCCTTGGAAACTTCAAGACAGGCTAAAAAATTTCAAATTTAGCTCAAGCAATGGGATTTATGAAAAATTCAAAGCTGAATTTTGAACAACCCTTTAAGCAGCCCTTTATATCAGCTAAAATAATAGAGAAACTATCGTCACAACACTTTCAGGTCTCAGGGACGTAACTGAAGCACACTGACAGTATTTAACCAAGCTGGTGTTTTTCACTAATTCTGGAGTCAGGGTGTGGGAGGCTCATGCTTCAAACATATTTTTAACTTATGTATTTGAATAGTTCAGCTACATTTGTATTTTAAATACTGCCAACCAGATGGCTTGGCGGGCCAGGAGCAGGATCAGAATCCTTTCACCCCTTCCCTGCCAATTCTAATTGAGGCAGGCCAGCAGTAGACAAAAAGTCACTCTGGGTGTCACCCTAGCGGCGTGAAGTGCTTTGGGACTCCATTCTTGCTCCTAATGGTCACACACTCCTATCATACCCCATTCCCTCCCACTCCCATGGCCATTATATTCAGAGCAGCAACACAGAGGCCAAGAGGTGAATGACTCTAAGAGTTAAATTACCTCTCAGCCACTGAGAGTAATTCTCCTAGACAAGAGGAAGTGCACTGGTGCAGCAATGACACCGCAAGTCCTCTCTGCTTCTCATTATCATCCTGAAGGTAGATATTCCCTCGTTTTTCTCTTTACTGTAGGAGATGTGTCATGTGCCAGCCTAGGACAGAACAACAGCTCAGTATGTGTTACTGCAGAGGAGGTGGCAGGTGCAAAGGGCCTGTATCTGTGAAGAAATGAAAAGGTAAGAAAAGCAGGTTTTATGTGATGGACAGAGCATTAGAGGCAGAAAAGGCCCAGGTAAATTGAGGGGTCCATGAATGTAAAGGGACTAGCCCTGCAGGTAGCTTCTGCAAGTCTGTGGTGCATTCCTACTGCTTATCCACTAACCACAAGCCTGTCCTGAAAAACTGGGAATGATGCCTGGATCGGCGTGCTCTGGAAAAAATCAAATTTGCTTGTAAGAGAGACAGAGGACTCTGCAGTAGCTGGTTGGCAGCTCCTGCCTGACACCAACAGCCACAATCCATCCTTTTGTGTGCAGCCTGAATAGAAGTGTGAGCATTATCCACAGCTGCCAGCATGTGGTGGGTAATCAGGAGCTGTGACGAGCAGTAAGTCCTGGCCATTGGCAGCCAATGCTATCATCACCAGATTTGCACATCCACAGGTTAAATGAAAAAGAACTCAAAATGCTATAAGGTTGAGACTTTTAAGAACATCCAAGGTATTTTTACTTCAGTAAAATTTTGACAGCAGGCTTTGTTTGACACAAGTGGCCATATTTTGCAGAAAGTATAGGTCAAAGATGCCTCTGGAGAGGAAAGCCTTGCAGTCTTGCACAGTGCCAAGACTCTGGCTTGCATTACTGTGTCTTTGTGACTTGAGAAGATCATCCATACAGTGAACTGATTCTTCATGGGGTTGTTAAGATCGTTTTAGAAACAGATTGTGGCAGCTGTGGAAGACAAACTAGTTGCTTACAGCAGATATTTTGCCCTGACTGCTCATGTGCATATAAATAATGCCGTCCTTATGCATGCTCAGGAGGAGGGATAACTTTGAGAGGGAATAATCTGAAACATCAAGCTGGAATTTTGTCCACCCTTCAACACAGTCTTGATGTTATTTGTAACTTTTATTCATTAGTGTTCTGCTGTCTCTGTGCACACAAAATTAGACCCTGTGGAAGAGCATTTTTTTGCCTGACTTCCTAAGGAAATGAAGCTCGTTGCAGTCATGTTGCTTGTGTGTCTGTCTAGGTCCTTCTTTATCCTTTCTGTAATACCTTCTAAGCCCCTTGGTTCATTTCAGCCAAGTTTGATTGGTAACAAGCTCAAAAGTAATTACGTTTTCATGTCTGGCATGAAAATAGATGGTCAAATAGCCCAGATTATGCCTCCCACTGAAAAAATGGCTTTAACTTGAATTCACACTAGAGTCCACACTAACAGAAAGACTTTGCCAATGCCCAAGAGCAGAAAAAGCTTCTGTAGGATATCATGCCTTCTAGAGAGCAGCCTGTCAGCCTTGAGACACAGTTGAAGCTGCTTAATCCATGGAACACCCCTACTGAGCACAGCGGTGTTAATTTACAAAGAGAAGAGGAAATCACACCTACCGTGTTATAGTGTCTGGGGTGAAGACAGGGAAGAGGGAGCGGGATCTTGCCCCACCAGAGCAAGAAAGTTGTTAGGTAGGTTCAGCCAAAGAGTACCGACAGCTGTAATTGCGTGTGCTACGCTAATTACAGAAACACAAAATAACCAGCTGTGAATGAGACTGTTCCACAGATTCCTTTGATTTATTAGATTGTGCACAGAAATTAACATGTTGATTCTTAACAGGAGGGAGAACCAAGCCGTGACACAACAGGACAACAAGAGACACTTAGATGACTTCTCCTAGAAAGTGCCTTCCTCTGAAGTAGTGACATTCAGGTAGCACAAGAGATTATATGATTTCTCTGATGCCTTTCTTGGACTTTGACTGAGACTGAATTATCTGTCTATATTTAACAGTTATGCCAGTTCCAGTATATCCTACAATGGTTTTAAACCATACTTGGATAAAACATAGCTATATAAAAGACCTCCTAGAGGGTTTATATAAAGAGTAGGAAAGAATAAAAATAAGAAGCGAGAAGCTGCTTCTGCTGACACATCTAATACCTGCAGTCCTTACATAAAGCTGTATTTAGTGCCCTTCTACTGCCACTGAATATGTATGAATCTCCCAAAAATGTTTATGCGAGGATGAGCACCTATTGCTGAATCCTTGGAAGTAAATACCTGCTAAATAAAATCAGTCTTTCAGAGAGATTTCAAGTTAATGGTAAGCATATTCTGGGAACGTTTTCCAATAAAGCAAGCTGTTGTCATTAAAAAGAGACTTTTCAATCAAAATACTCATCCACAAATTCTCCATGCCTTTATCGATTTTTTGATGAAAATTATCAGGTTTTGGAAGTCAAAACTCTTCACTTTGCAGTTTTTATTAAAAACCATGAGGGATAATCAAGACTTGTCCATGTACACAAAGGCCATTTGTCTATGCAAAACTTTGAATTAAACAAAAAATATGACTATTTCTAGCTTTTAGTTGTAAGAATGAATGGGTATTTATTTCATCTTAGTGTTACATATGGATGCTCAGTTTGTATTTCTGGCCTCTGTAAAACCAGCCTGTGACCTAGAAGGCTGTTCAGTGGAAGCATAAACCAAATCTCTGCTCGTGTCATCCAAACCCCACTGACCACCTCAAATGCTGATGCAGTATGGGGGTTGCTGAACAGCTTCACTGGGATATGACACAGGGAGTTAGGTGGAGGTGATGTGAGGTGATCCTCCCGAGCTCACGACTGCTTCCATATGCATTTCTAAAAGCTGATTTTGCCTTTTTAACAGCAGTTGCAGCCTCCATAACGGAAAACATCTTGGCAGACAATCACAATAGTCTAAGGACTGGTAAGGAAAGGAAGGAAACCTGGAAAGTGGATTGTGTGAGACAGACATAATGTTTGTCTAGCAAACATTGTCTAGATTAACTGAAAGTGCAGGTTCTCTTACTTGATTTGACATACTTGGAAGGGAAAGGGATATTTAAAGACTTAAGTATTGTTAGCAGTTCTTGTAGCTGCTGCTGGCTAATGTGAGTGGAGCATTTAAAAAAACAAAGAGGAAAAAAGAGAAGAAGAAGAAAAAGAAACCTTAACAATTGTTATTATATCTTTCTGTTGTGGTCAGATCAAGAAGCCAAAGCAAGCTGCTCATACCTCTGTTGTAATTCTGAGTGCAGCTTCTTTAGGTAAAATTCTGCTGTTTTTCAGGATTTAGAGAGAATCCATTCCAGTAGAGGATTAAAGATCTACTCCCATTGTAAGTGGCAACATTTCAATAGCAAAGCAGATACTGGACTTGAATCAGTATAGGAACTGTATCAATTTTCAGGTTTTTAAAGGAGTTGTGAATTTTCTGGCATACAGATTTCCTGTAGGATTTTTTTTATTATTTTCAAAAGAATCTGATCAAAACTCCCCTGCTGACGTTTTGAAAATTCAGGAGTATTTAGTGAAGCACTGTGCTGAAACAGATTATTTATTAACAATGAGAAGAAAGCAGTATAATTCCAAGCAATTTAAAAATAACTCCCTTTCATTAGTTTCAATGCAAGGATGATAGCACAACAGATTATTTTTCTGTTGTAGTAAATTATTTATGTGAAAGTTGTTTTCCTTTTAACAAGTAAATCTTCCTAGATACAATTGCATTAAGTCTCTTGAATTTCATAATGGGGTTAGCAATGAATGCACACAGAGTTTCAAGGTAAACCTCAAGTGCAGATGTGCTCACACAGTGTAGAAAATCGACCCCTGTATTTCCATGAACATGACTGCTCTTCCGTGTCCCTTCCCCAGTGAGGGAGAGAATATCAGAGGCTGCTGCTATGGGTTTTGAGTTCCACCCCAAACCCCTACCTACAGGCATCCCAGTCCCTCAGGAGGTATCCATTAGCACCAGATATCAGTACATATATCCCTGTTTCAGCACTATTGTTTTTTTCTGTACAGCAGCAAATCTAAGATTCTTCTTTTATAGTCATATGAAAAAAAGACTTGCCTTCCTTCTGCTGCTTCTTTCATCTTCTCATGGACAGATTCATGGCAGCAGTAACAGCCCCCCACTAGATTCTGGGTTCAGTTCTCTTTAGGTTGCTGTGTGGCAGAACACGAGAATGGAAGCAGCAGGATCCCCTGCAGATCAGTTTTTCAGACAATGCAAAGCCAGGCTCAGTCTGTTTTCTTATGTTACCCTGACACCTTTTATATGCATGTGAGCTCTCTATGCAGTGCCAGGAATTAAAAGAAAACTGCCAAGTTTATGTGGCACTTGTGTAACTCCTGCTTCTTGCCACATACAATAGTGTGGCATCACAGGAAAACATACTGGACACCATAAGTGAGGGGCTTGTCTAAAGCTGGATGCAGATGGCCCATTAAAGAGTACAAGGAGAAGAGTGGAGCCCTGACTGGCCACAGGGCAGAATGGGGAGATGTGTTTTGACTATATTTAATTTAAGAATCATCTGTCAAGGAAAATGAGGGTTCTTGATAAGGAAGAGCACTTTCACGGGCAAAACTGCTCGACAATAATCCTCCTCGGAGATGAGAATAGGAAGAAAAAGTCCAGCAAAACACTGGAGTCTGCTTTTAGGATTCATTTGCCCTCAAAGAGAGACCAACAGTACATGTAAGTAAGAACCATGAGGCAAGGAAAGAGGCTGAGGTCAGTAGTGTCAGAGGAGTCTCCCAGTAGGTACCCCCAGTACCTAGGGTCAAGTGGTGCCCAGGTGGGAAACTGTACAACAGTCAGAACCTACTCTGACTCTCAGATGAGCTTTGTAAACTCATTGGGATTTTTGGTTGCTGTTTTGTGATGTGTCAACCAAATATATTGGTGTCTACTGTGACACAATAAACTCCTCATTGTCTTCCCTAACATCATCTGCCTACCACTGGGAACTCAGCTCTGTTGGAGGCACCGTGGTTCTGCTGTTCCTCAAGAAGCAGCTGACCTCCTTGCAGAAGTGGAGGTGAGGAAACCCTGGGAGGACCCTCAGGTTGTGTCCATGCTCATAGCCCAAATAGTGCCAGGTCCCATTCACTGGTATGGTCCGTGAAAATCCCTTTCCCCTAGAGCTACCTGGCAAGGAGCAAAGAGAGCAAAAAATACCAGATGTGCAGCTGCAGGCTTGGCCATGTGAGTAACCACATCTGAAACCATGACACCTTATGCACCAAACACTTGGATAAAACACCTGAGCCCTACTGCCTTGTATCTTGCCCTTGATCCATCTGTAAACAACTGTTTCTTCTGCCAACCAAGAAAAGCATAGCTCAGCTCTTGTTCTACATCAGTTCTTAGACCTTTCTAAAGTAGGACGAGAGAGTTAGGTGTGTAGGTTACAAGTATAAGAAGGACTGCATCACTTAGCTGAAGAAGCAGGTATTTATTTCAGTGCTGCAGCATCAAAGAACTGAGAAGACAGCCGGAACTGAGTGCTCTCATCATTTGCAAAGTGTTCTGTTTTCTCTTCTAAGGTACTCAGTTCAGAAACACCTATCAACAATCTGAAACAGAGTCATATTTTCTAGGAGAGAATATCATTAGCATCAAAAAAGATGTAACGATCATTCATAAATAACAAGGTAATAAGAATGAAGTCAGACACTGGACAACGTTTGTCTCCAAATGATGTTCTCTCTGCAGGGATCATGAGGAAGAGGAACGTTCAGTGGAAGGCAGGGCACCTCTCACTCACCTTCCCACTGACATTGCCATGCAGTGATGCCCAGTAGAACAGAGAGAATTGTGGGGAGCTACACAGGGCTCCTGGGGCTGCTGTGTCACAGCGTTGCTGACCTCTGACTCTAGCAAACCAAAAACTGCTGCTCTAAGTAAATTTTCAGATTTTTCCTCAAGAACTGGGGTGTTTTGTGGACTCGCTAAACTGCCAACACAATATATATGTCTATCAAAAATACTGGCTTGATAAAAGTAGACTGTGACATATGATGTCCATGAGTGCTCCTCTTAATTCGCCCTTGAGATTTTAAACTTTCAGGTAATCACTCTTGGCAATGTAGTTTTTTGTAAGCAATCATGATTTGCATTTTGAACTCTTGAGTATTTGTGACCTCTTTCCTTTTTCTGTTCAAATACAACTCAGAAAATACATTTAGTACATTTATTTAGACTAGTTTAATCTCTTCTGCAGTTACCTATATCTTCTGGGTTTTGATCTTCTGTTTTTTGATCTTTTGAAAGCACACCTTCATTCTCAACTTTGTTTGAAAACTTTGAAAAGATTTGCAAAGGTTTGAAAGATTGCAAAAGAAAAAAATAAATTAAACAAACTAAAAAGAAAATAGAATTAAATAACCTAGAAGACAGAAAACAAATTAATTTAACATACATAGATTTGTTGTTTTATAATTTAAAAAAGTTGATGCAATTATAGAAATTACTTTGTCATTCATAGCGGTTCTTGTAAAGAGATGATGTGTTAGAGCAAGAGAGAAATTCTGAAAACTGGCTTTTTAATTACCTAAGCATAAAGTTTGGGAGCTTCAGAAGAATGAATGAGATCCTTGTAGTTTCTGGATTGTGTGAGTCATGACTTGGAGAAATGATCTCTTTTCTTTCCAGTAAAAAATGGCAGTTATTAATATATCACAATATCAAAAATCAGTGAAATGTGTTGTACAACTAGAGGCTGGCCTTTTTACACTTTTTTTTCAGCAGCCTTTGCCAAACAGTCTGCACTTCTGATAGAGTCATCTAAATTGCATATGGGCCAAAGCTGCTTTTCAGGGTCAAATTTGGCCTGATTTTAAAAGGCTTCTTATTGATTGAAAGTGGATCTGAAATCGGGCAGAGTTAGATGAGGCCTAGTTATCAGCAGATGCCATTATGCTGAGCAGAGGGAGTTACAGCTGGAGCTCTGCATGGTCCCTGCAAGTTAGGCATATGCTTTAGTGCTTTGCAGGACTCGTGCCAGAGATCTCCATACTGTACAAGATGGAGCTTCCAAGCTGATGGACATTCTCCAAAACAGGGCTCTCTAGCAGAAAAAGCAGCAGATAAAAAACCTTAACTGAAGGCTTCTTTTCTCCTGAATGGCCAAGAACAGAGGGGTCCTCTCAAAAGCACCCATGATTAAGATAAAGGGGATTACAGCACTGTCATTCAGAGCAGCCACATGCAGTGCATCCTTTCTGATCTAAGAGAAAAGAGACTTGAAATGCTGATAGACTTTACTAATAGATACAGGCTGCAAATAGTCTGTTGCAGAGAGAAAAATCTTCTCTTATAACAGCTGTGTCAGCTACACCTTACAAGCTAAGGATCTGTAAAGGTAGCCAAACCTTTCTAAGGAGAAAAAAAAATGGATATAACCAAGCAAGCAACCATAGATTGTTTCAAAAATAGGAGTGCTGGATGCATAAGAGCTTGGGGGTGATGAAGAGGACACACGCAGACAATGCCAGCTGAGCTTTAGAAATCCTTGTAACAGACTCTGATTTGCTCATCTCTCCTGCTTTCATTTTTCTCCTGTCTTGGGTGAAGGGTTTGTGTTTAATAACATCATTTGCATCAGTGTGTCCCAACTGACCAAGGTACTAAGGCTGGGAGAGATTAGCATGGTAATCTCATTCTGATGGATAAAATTAGCAAAGATATTCCCCTGAATGGAGAGCTGCCATTGGCGAGCTGCCGTGCTTAGAATCAATTACTAAATTACTTTGAGCTCTAAGTCGACAGTAACAGAAAAAAATTGGCATCGACCGAAGTGAAATAAGATAAAAAATATGCGATCATTAAATCTCTCGCTACTATTCGCGAATGTGACTCACAAGAACTGCACAAAAAATAAGGCAGAATTTAATTTTTAACAGTGGTCCCTGTCATCATTTCAACCAGAGCTGCTTAGTGCATGGAAGTGCAGCTCAACCTCACTATCCAGCTGCTTGGAGGAAGAGCTGTGCTGCTCACAGCTCCCACCCTGTGCTGAGCAGGGCACATGTTGGGACCAAAATCCAGAAGAACTCCTTCTGTATGTGCAAGCAGAGTAGGACAGAGAAAGGCTTTGCTGAGGCATAAAGACTTCTCTTGTGTGATAATTACCTGTTCTCTGTGTAAGTGTGTCACACATATTTAACACTGAAAACATAGAAAACTGTAGGTCCCTGCCCCAGAGAAGGTAAAGTCTGGTGGCTTTTCTGGGCACACATGGTGTACAAAGTCCACAGTGGTGAGTAAAACCCCTTGTGATCACCTTCCTTGTTCCAGCAAAAAAAAACCCCAACAGCTCCCCCCCCAAAAAAAACCCAAAAACCCAAAAAACCAAAAACCCCAAAAAACAACCAAACCCAAGAGGAGTTTCTATTATTACTAATTATGCTATTGTTATAGTCTTAAAAGCAATGTCATTATGTTTATACCATAATCAGGGGGTTCCCCAAGCTTAAACATAGCCAAAAGCTCAGATCTTCTCTATACACAGATCTTCACTACCCATTTGACAGACTGGGCAAGGCAGAAGTGTTCTGCAGTGATGGAGATCAGAAAGATGAAGGTCAGAAGGACTGGTATGTGTATTATTATGGCTGAGTTTTTGGAAATAACTACAGATTTCAGAGTGTGGGTTTTTGACTGCCTCAGGTGAGAGAAATGGTATACAGGTCTGGCTTTCAGAAAATGTCAGACTTTTGAAACTTCTCCAGTTGAACACATACACCTAGAGACCTGTCAAGTCACTTGATGCTTTTACAGGTCTTCTGTAGTTTCAGAAGTTTCAGAAACTGTGTATAAATACTCATTCCTTCTTTTTTTGAATTAGAGAAAATGCCAAAGGGAAAACCAAAATGAAATATTACCAACTTACCCAGAATGTAGGACATGGAACATCCTAGCTTCAAGTATTACTCACTACCTGATCTATGATTATGAAAGAAGTGAGTTCTAGAATTAAAAAGATCCAACTAACACACATCAGTTAGGTAGCAGGGATGGAGAAAAAAGAACTGTGAAAGAACCTTTTATCAGATTTAAACACCAGGAACCACAGTAGCATAAGTAATTGATAATATTATTAGCTCAGTATACATATCAGCTGTCGGGATATTATGAGGACTGAATCCAATCTCTGTTGAGGGAGTCAGGGTCAACATCATTAACTATAGATCCTGTCCTGGTTTACATATAGAGCCCTCAGGCCAAGTGTCTGCCAGATACATCTCTATAGATGTGCATAGCTATAGGACATACAGGGGGCTAATCACACACATCAGTAATAGACAACAAGCTTTTGTTTATCTGAAGGTTTACTGGAATTAACTGATTAGTGTCAACTTGACACAATAACTTTTGTCTACAATGTAGTAGATCATTTTGATGGTTTTATTGATGGAGTGTTGTCTAATGTAAATTGTGAGGGTAGCTGAACGAAGTAGAAAACCTTTTAGTTAAACAGAAATTGAAAAAGCCACTAGCAAATGTAGCCTTAAAATATCACGTTCTGCAGCCTTATAGATGCCATGATAATGATAACACTGATGGCAACAACGATCAATATGGAAAAATTAAAATAGAAATAGACACCACCTGTTCATAAATTTCTCTCTTACATAAACCCTCAGATGATATCCTGATGTTAAAACTAATGTAAGACAAGTTTGACGTGGCTCTTTATGAAAATAAAATTAGTCTAGTAAAAGAAAAAGATTAAAATGAAGTAAGATACTTTTACATAAACCCAACATGACCCAATTTAGAAGTGCAAAAAATATTTAAGGAAAGATGTCTGTTGGGGTAAATTAATTCTTCACATAGATCCATAACATAACTTTCTGTTTCATGTTACATATAATAACTTTCTTTAAGAATTAATACAGAACACGTTTGCTTTCCTCTGCTGCATGTGAAATATCTTTTATGAACTAGTCTTCTCTTTCTGTTCTCATGGTTTCACAGTATGGTTAGGAGTTCATGGTTTACAAATACACATGATTGTATCAGTCTTCTAACATATGTAACAATAAACTTCTTTGCTTGCTCAGCTATTAGATTGTTTAGTGCAACTGTTGGACAATCTCATTTGAAAGTAAGCTCAGGGAATACAGTGATTATGTCATGAATGCTTAAAAAAAACCGGAAAGAATCTATATAGTCTGCTGCATTTATGTTCTTTATAAATAACAGAAAAATAATTCACATTATTTTATAACTTCAAAATCACCTTCCTTTCCTCTCCAGGCACAAACTATTCTCCCCACAATAGCAAGTCAAAACAACTAGGCTAAGACAAGGAGGATACTGTGTGTTCTAAAATGAAGTAATTAAATTTAGGCAGTATTATCAATGATGCCCAGTTCCAACCATTGAAGCTGCAGTTAGTAACCCCAGTTTGTCCCTCTATCAAAAAGCTATTTATTCTTCATTACTGACTATCCCTGTGTTATAGCGATTCATTGCCATTGTAGTAACTTAAAGAACGAATAATTAGTGAAATATTATGGAAATAGCCATTTCGTAGCTCACGGGCAAAGTAGTATCAAGTCACAGCTTTCCGGCAGTTTTAAGCAATGGTGAAATCTTCTCATATTATCACCCTTGAGTATTCATTACATTTATTTGGCTTATAGCAATATAAGGAGTGAAATTGTGTCACCAGAGAAGAGAACTCCACTTTAGAGATCCCATCCAAGCGATTCCTGTAGAGAGGTGTGCAAAACTGAGAACAGCGAGTTGTCTCTTGGGGACACAGATTACTCAGTTCAGATCAGGAATAGCTAAGCCGCCATCATTCCACTTTGGCCATAGGCACAAATGTAGTCACAGTTCCTTCTTGATCTGCCTACAACTAATCCTGCCTCCTAAGTGAAGGAGGGCAGCACATGTCTGAGAGAGTGCAACTTGCAGTACTAAGCTTTCAAACGGTTTTATCTCAAATGCCTTTAAATCTGAGGATGTGGCAAGCCACAAGAGCTTATTACACGGAAGGCAATGAAAGTAAATGGATGCTTAGATAAGTTGTGTCATTCTCGAAGGAGCACAGATGAAATCAAAACAATTCATTTTGTGTGTTTTCCTACCTAAGAGTACATTGACGGATCCAAGAAATCACAGCCCTTCTCTAGCCGCATCTGACTAACAGCGTTCTGAAGAACTCTGCCTCTCGCTTCAAAAACACACAAGTTTGTTAAACCCCAAGATTTGTGCAAAGCTATGTGTTACTTGTCTACTTAGTAGACACAGACATATTCAAATTTATGTTTGTTTGAAACTGGCAATATACATTTTCAGCACATATTTCTGCCTACTTCTTAGGAAAAAATAGCTGCAAATGGGGTTTATTTTAAGGCTAGGAAAAAGATCCATCAGTTTTGGAAAGCCAAATGATTCACGGAATTAACTCTTAAACAGCTAACCCAATCACTTGACTTGTATGCAAACAAAAGAAATATTTTTTTCTTGTCTTAGAAAGCAGGTCCTGAGCAAAGATACATAAACTTTCTTAAATATTTTGGTTCATTTTAAACAGGATGTTAAAATATCTAGCTATTGATTCTTTTGTGGCTGTTACATGTAGTTATTTGCATTATAAAAGTTCCATTATTATAACATCAAGTCAGAAGGAGCTGATAAGACGTAAATACAATACAATGCAATTTATTGTTATGGAGTATCTTTCATAGAAAGCATTAAAAAAACCTTTTACATTTCCCAATTGTGCCCAGTAACACAAGTAGAAGCTTGAAAAGAATGAAAAAGACCTTTTCTGGTCTATACAATGACCAGGTACAGCAGAGACTACAGCAGTCTGGAAAACAGCAAAGAATGACACTACTTTTTCCAATGGTGCCTTGAAAAAGATATGTTTCAACTAAATAACTCTTTCTATATGAGTCTGAGAGCCCTCAAAGAAGTGGGAGTATGGAGATGTTAGGCTGTAACCTCATTTTCCTTAACCAGGCTGATGTGTTGCAAGCATAAGCAACAGTCCAGAGAGATACTGAAGCTCTCTAGAAGATGCAGATGATGCTCTGTCAGTGCGGGAATATGCCTCAAGCATGCAACTGAGACAGATATCATGTGTACACTTAAAATGCAGTTATCAAAGCATTATGCTATTTCTATAGCAGAAAGGAAAAATCAGTTTAGAGTTCATGGCATGAGAAGTATGGACATCCTCACCATGAACAGCATCCTGTTTCTATAGCAAATATCCCAGCTTCTTCAGAATCTACAGGAAGAAGGGGGCATTTGGGTTTTAAGTTCTCATATATGACAGAATTTGTGTTTCCATAAATGGTTCCTCCTTGGACCAATTTTGAAAGCAGGGTGGCCTCATCATCTATCACAATGTCTTTCACCATGTATCACAATTTTAACTTTCACCGTATTTTTTCATCCTTTTAGCAACTTGTCTTTCATTTTATCTGCTGCTGCCTCATTTGTTTCTCACTGCATACATCTTTTTCAGATGTCTGAGCACACAGCCCTCTCCTGATAACATATCTTCTGTCTTAACTTTTCCTCATTCTCTCCAGAATGACTTTTGCCATCTCTTTTTCCATAGTTCTCAACAGTTAAAAGATGCACATTCTTACTGTCAATCACCTTGGTCCTGAACACTTACCTAGGAGTCTTTCTCTTTTCTGTCATCCCATTACAGCACTGAAACAGATAAGATGTGTCAGAGTGGAAGATACTTCCGCTTTGTCTCTGGGCTTATCACGTAGAAGCAATATAAAGTATCTTTGTGCCCAGCATAAACACCCCTTGTGCGCAAGTTCATCATGCTGAGTAATATGAAATATAGAAATTCTATGCAAAGCACTTAGTGGTAAAATCCTCTGTAATTATTAAGATCAAAGAATAAATCTGAGTCAAAAGACTTTATAACACATTGCCCCATGATTCTGTATTCAACAGCAGTCTTGAATTAGGTCAACAAATAAGAATGAAATAATGAAAATCGCAATTAATCAGGAGTTTAAAACAATACTTTGCCATTAGATTATTTTTTTTTGTTGGCATAAATAGAGAAGTAAACCTGAGAGATATGCTTTGTATCTCAATGTGATATAAAGACTGCCTGTTACATAAAATGAGTGGAACAAAAAGTTTTACTCATCTTAGGATTAAAATTTCTTTATTTTGCCAAATTTTCTCATTGACTTAAAAACAAAGACCTTCATTCAGTAGTTACCAAGGCTTTGTTCAAGTAAATTCCTCTTGGTCTCATAATTTTCTCTACAATTTTCACAGTCTTGGATACTGGCAGAAAGGCCATTCATCGGTCATGATAGACTATTAGATATACATTATATGCATGTGTACATATTGGGATGTGTGTGCATGCGATATCATCATGTGCAAAACACAGCATATATACTTTTTAAAGTATAAGATGAGAACACTATTTCAATCACTTCTAATTTGCATTTCATATTTCCAAAACATCATAATACTATACGGTATTGATCCAAGCATGACCATTTGATTTCACATCAATACTAATATGACTTTTCTGTGATCTGTTGACATGTGGGATTTTCTAAGTGAAATATATACATACCAATATCCAACTATTTTCACTAATAAAACTGAATTCAGCTGTTCTATATGAAAAAATGTCAGTAAAAATACAGATCATGCTGTCCCAAAACCTGAATTTAGATTTTACCAGTAAACTTAGGTTTTTATTCCTACTGCTTTGCCAAATCTCTTTCCTTTATCTCTTTAATATAATGGTATCTTTTCAATACTGTTTTTTGTCTGGAGCCGTATTCAATATCATAAGTACAAAGCACTGGTTGGAAAAGTGGTTATCACTTTTAAGAGCAAGACGCCCTGCAAATGTCATTCCCATCCTCAATGTGGTTGTTCTGGACCTGACACAGACTGCTGGAATAACAGCCTTCTATTGAGCCTCTCTAAATTGTGTAAATAACACAGTTTATTTTAAAACTGTTCTTGCTTTGATGATTTTTGCATACGGGTGCCAAAATCATATGAGTCCCACATTCTCATTTCTTCTCTCCCACTACATAGTCCTTTCATTTTCTCAACACTGCTCATGTACTTGGTCCTACAAAATCCCTGTTTTCAACATTACCCAAGTTTCAGTGTAAACTGTTGTGTTGATTTTTCCTAGTGGTTACCAACTTGAAATTTACCCAGTGGTCAGGTATAATTACACATCTTCACTGCAGATATCCAGATGGACATTCTCCTCTCCATCTGTACACACACACGTACCCATAGAGACAACATCATTTCTGCTGAAGGCAACAACAACGTCTCCATTGATTTACTTGGAGCAGATGTGGATCTTATTGTCACGGAAAGCCTGAAGGGGAGAATGCAGCATGTCTGCAAAGAATGCTCTGTGCTGATGACAGTCATTTCAGTGTCACTGAAATCAACATACATAATGGAATTGCTTTTATTTTTCATCTCACCTGACCACCTGTGGGGCCTGAGTGAAAACTAGGCAAAAGTAGATTAATCAGAGATTCTCCCAAAAAGAACCATCCCAGTTTCCTCACAGAAGCCAAGGGACCCAAGGAACAGCCAGAAATTCCCATTTCCCTTGGGTGAGATATGATTCTTTCCCATCAGATGCCAAGACCTGAAAATGGTTCACAATCTGAAAATCCATCTAAAGCCATCACTGCTTTAAAATCATGGGGTTACTGCTGGAGGAACTTCTGGCTTTCATCATGTATGACAGAGCTGTGACTCTTCTTTCCTAAATGAAGCCATAGTTCATGTTAAAGACTACCAAGGAGCTGAAGTAAGGGTGGAAGAATCCAGTCCCTGTGTGGGACAGGTCAATATGGTCATAGCATTCACCTTCAATGCCAAGCACTGCTTTCCTGTACACTTTCAGATAGAGTCCATGTCGCAGGGAAACAAAACCTCGAGGTCTTCAGACTCATCTGGGCTTCATAAACTTCCTTCCAACAGCAGTGGCCTTCTAAACCAAACCTGTAATACTGAAAGTGATAAAAGCAAGATTAGCTGCGATGAGTTTATATTACACAGAAACTACATCTCTGCCCCCTCCACCCTGTTACAACACAACTGCTAGGTAAAAACTTCATTGGACTCCAGAGTCTACTCACCAGGAGACAAACTCTAATGGCTGATCCAAAGTAATTTAAATTACATTGTGAGTTTGTTAGAGCCCCATCTTCTCCTGTTTGGCTCTCTGGACAGAGTGTGTAGAAACACAATGTGTATCTGCGTATGTCGTACCATCTACGTACTTTCACACACTACTTCTTTCATTTTTGAAGATATCAGCATATTTCAGTATACAATTACAGAATCTGAAAACTCAATTGATGTGCTATTTACATGAATATTAACTACATCAATGCCTATAAATGCATTAGAAAAAAAATCTTCTTACAGATTGCAAATAAACTTTTAAGAACTGACCCGGTGCCAATCCTTTCAGCACCTGTCTAGATGTAGGCAATTATTTTAGTTAATGGCACAGCACAAGGTCCCAGAGTACACACATAAGCCCGCATTTTCCAAGAGAGACTTGAGCAGGCATTACATAAAAGGTTTTAGTAAAAACTGCAGTCTTGTTCTCTTACAAAGCTATTACCCATTCATATTCTCTATTAATGTAAACAGATAATTTACTCTTAATTTAAGGCCCCTTCACATCAAGCGTAATCAGCTTAAGGAAGATGTGCAGTCAGCATTAAAAAAAAAAAAAGTAGTTTACATCTTATATCTGCTTTTCATACAAGTTCAGCTCTGCCTCCTGTTGTCTCCAACAAATGGAAGCCTCTATACTGCCTTCTCTCTTCACTCAACACTTGCCAGGTATTTTCACTCCTTTTTCTGAAATTCTTGCTTAACCATTGAAGTTTCCATGTCCCACCAACACCCTTCTTGTACTCCCTTTGCAAAAGATGGATTGTATAACTCAAGTTTCAGTGACTGCAATAAAAAAAAACCCCTTTGATTAGCAGGAAGGCATTTGTTGTACTTTCCAGGTTAGCACTTGGAGCTGTCGTGTAGTAAGTTGGCTGATTGATTGATTGATTGATTTGAACAATTTTTTACCGGGAAGCTAGAAGTGATCAGCTACTGGTATTATGTTGCTTTTGCAACATAGGGGTCTGGGACCATCCATCAGAAACCATTGGCAAAATGGACTGCTGCTTAAAAAAAGGCAGAGCAAATGCAACCAAACTCTGATGAGTTGCCTTATAGAAATAATGCAGCTGATACAATTAAAACAAACAACAATGCCACTGAGAGATGTAACCAGGGCTGGAACCGTGACATTGACACCTTATCGAAGAGCAGTATTCCAGCTGTGGCCCTAGTAACAGCAGTGTATATATCCTGGGACTGTTAGTGAGAATGGAGCTCTGACCTTAAATATGAGCAAACTCTCTGTAATGGAATCACTAAGGAGAAGGTTGCAGCCCATTTGACGTTGTGTTTTCTTGCTCATAGTTTTAGGCTGGCTAATTACCATTAGTCTTTAAGGCAGGCAGCACGACTCTGACCTGTTGCTCCTGTGAGCAGACCAGAACACCTTGCAGTTTTATGTCAGAGCTCTAGCACACCTCAGAACAGCCAATAGAGAGACTGTTTATTACAGCTTAACACTCTGCTTCTGGTAGCCCATTTCCTTTTGCAGAAGCTGGAAGTACCTTGCCTGAAGGCACAGTGCATCCTTACAGGCAGGAATTCAAGACTGACAAACCCTGCCTCCCTGTCACTGGCTCCTTATTCTGACAAAATAGGCCTTTTTAGCTTTCCTATGACCTCTTGACTTAGGCATCATTATCCTTCACTGTGGGAAGAACATACCTTTCCATCTTTCTTACGGCCCCATTAAACCTCACTAGATTCATTGACACAAACAGGCATGGAAACATAAAATTGCCATAATTGGGTCAGGCCATAGGTCTGCTAGTGGCCAGTGGTGATTGCATAGAAAGAACGGAAGAAGCAGGGCATGTACAGAAGGACCCTTGCCTTGGCAATTCTTGTCTGCTACCAGCAGTTTCGAGGCCATCAGAATTTGTGTCCAGACCATCACATTATGATGCAAATATCAGCAAATACAAAAAACGTGAGGATTTTAAACTCATAAACATGCTTTTCAGTAAACAACACAAATATATCTATGCAATTGTATATGAGAGAGATTCTTACATGAATCAGCAATGTGTTTTGCAGCACTTCTGTACTTGCAAGGAGGTAATTTCTGTGATACAATCTTCTCGTTCCTCAGTCCCATTAACAGCAAAGGTGTCACACCATGACTCCATACCTTTGTAACAAGGTTAAGGATCAGCTTACCCAGGCAAGCTGCAGTCCCGCAGGCTATTCAGCACTAAGGGTCTAATCGACACTCTACTGAAATCATAGTCTCTAAAAGGTTCAGGAGGTTTTGACAAACTTCATTGAGGCATTACTAAATGAGGCAAGGCCCAATAAAAGGCATCACTAAATCTGTCCCTGTGCACAACACATTAAACTCTGTAACTTGCAATTTTTGCGATACAGCACTTTTTTTTTTAAAAACAGTTTGAAGTGTAAGACAGTCCTGATATTCCTTCTGTGTGCTGTTCTGCAGAAGGCATCAAGTATCCCTAGATATAAAAATCATAGAATCATGGAATCATAGAACAACCAGGTTGGAAGAGACCCACCAGATCATTGAGTCCAACCGTTCCTATCAAACACTAAACCATAATCCTTAGCACCTTGTCCACCTGTGCCTTAAACACCTCCAGGGAAGGGGAATCAACCACCTCCCTGGGCAGCCTGTTCCAATGCCCAATGACCCTTTCTGTGAATTTTTTTTCCCTAATGTCTAGCCTGAACCTCCCCTGGTGGAGCTTGAGGCCATTCCCTCTTGTCCTGTCCCCTGTCACTGGGGAGAACAGGCCATCACCCTCCTCTCTGCAACCTCCTTTCAGGTAGTTATAGACAGCAATGAAGTCTCCCCTCAGCCTCCTCCAGGCTAAACAACCCCAGCTCTCTCAGCTGTTCCTCATAAGGCCTTTTCTCCAGCCCCTTCACCAGCTTTGTTGCTCTTCTCTGGACTCACTCCAGAGCCTCAACATCCTTCTTGTGGTGAGGGGCCCAGAACTGAATACAGGATTCAAGGAGCGGTCTCACCAGTACAGAGTACAGAGGGAGAATAAAAAAGGCATGGTGTTCAATATAAATACTTAAATAATGGGAAAAGCATTGTTTGCAAAACAGAAGGTAAAGACTATCTAATTTGTAATGTGTGGGGTGTTTCTTTTCTTGATAGACACTATAGATTGATGCAGGTAAAGACTCTCCTAGGTGCCGCTAGATGGATAAGCACACCTTTGCTATGCATTTCTGCTCTACCAAACATATACAAATTTAAGCCCGTGATCTTGTGAGGTTATTTTTCAGGTTTTGTCAGTTTTGGGCTTGTTGTTCGTCTTTTGGGGTTTATTTTGGTTTGGTTTGGATTTTTTTTGTTTGTTTTTGGGGCACTTTTTTGTTATTTTTCAATGGGAGTAAAATAGGACGGTTCATATGGTGAGCAACAGCCAAGCTTCCTAGGTTTAAGTTTTATAAACCTCTCTATATATTCCATCAGTGAAGAAAGAAAAGAAGGGTAGAAAGAAAAAAAGGGTCCACATCTGAGCCTCTTTGGCTAGGCGATGCCAGGAAAGTAGTTAGGAGCTGCTTTTCTGCCAGTATCCAAGTCACAGTGGCCCCCTGCAACCTGCTCTCCTTTGCTTGTAATGACTGAAAGCTTTGACCTGGCTACATTTCTGCTTCTGGAGGGGAAAGCAAAGCCTTCTTTTAGTGTTATTTCAGCTCCCAGGCCCCTTGTGCTGCCCTAGCTCTCCTAGCAGCTGCCCAGCGAGCATTTCTGCCTTTCACATCCTCTTCCCCTGCTTACAGAGTCTACAGCTAGTATTTTCCTTCTTTTTTTTTTTTTCTTTCTTTTTTTTCTTTTTTTAATCGCAGAAAGGCCTCCTCCCCTAATCTAATTCCCGCTCCTCCTTTGTCACAAGCAGATGTCACGTTTACATCTGTGCGTCTGCCCGGGCGCCCGTCTCCTCCAGCCCAGCAGATGTTGCCGCCGAGGCACCCGCGGAAAAGCGAAAAAAAGCAACGAGCAGATCCCTCTGCTGGCGGCCCCCGAACGCCACAGCCGGCCCGGCAAGGCGACAGGGAAAAAAAAAACGCAGGGGTGTCCTCATGGTTTAGTGTTTGATAGGAATGGTCGGACTTGATGATCCGGTGGGTCTCTTCCAACCTGGTTATCCTATGATTATTCTATGATGATGATGATGATGATTATTTTCTACCCACACTCTCCTGTGTAGAAAACTGGCTGGATGGCCGGGCCCAGAGAGTGGTGGTAAATGGTGTTAAGTCCAGCTGGAGGCCAGTGGCAAGTGGGGTTCCCCTGGGCTCAGTGCTGGGTCCAGCCCTCTTCAATGTCTTCATCAATGACCTGAGTGAAGGCATTGAGTGTACCCTTAGCAAGTTTGCAGATGACACAAAGCTGTGTGCAAGTGTGGATCTGCTGGGAGGCTCTGCAAAGGGCTCTAAACAGGCTGGACCACTGGGCAGAGTCCAACGGCATGAGGTTTAACACTGCCAAATGCCGGGTCCTGCACTTGGGGCACAACAACCCTATGCAGAACTACAGACTGGGAGAAGCCTGGCTGGAAAACTGCCTGGAGGAGAGGGACCTGGGGGTGTTGGTTGACAGCCAACTGAACATGAGCCAGCAGTGTGCCCAGGTGGCCAAGAAGGCCAATGGCATCCTGGCTTGTATCAGAAATGGTGTGACCAGCAGGTCCAGGGAGGTGATTCTCCCTCTGTATTCAGCACTGGTGACACCGCTCCTTGAATCCTGTGTTGAGTTCTGGGCCCCTCAGCACAAGAAGGATGTTGAGGCTCTGGAGCAAGTCCAGAGAAGAGCGACGAGGCTGGTGAAGGGGCTGGAGAACAGGCCCTATGAGGAGCGGCTGAGAGAGCTGGGGTTGTTTAGCCTGGAGAAGAGGAGGCTGAGAGGAGACCTCATTGCTCTCTGTAACTACCTGAAGGGAGGTTGTAGAGAGGAGGGTGTTGGCCTCTTCTCCCAAGTGACAAGGGGACAGGATGAGAAGGAATGGCCTCAAGCTCCACCAGGGGAGATTTAGGCTAGAGATTAGGAGAAAGTTTTTCACACAGAGGGTCATTGGGCATTGGAACAGGCTGCCCAGGGAGGTGGTTGATTCCCCTTCCCTGGAGGTGTTTAAGGGACGGGTGGATGAGGTCTTGAGGGACATGGTTTAGTGTTTGATAGGAATGGTTGGACTCGATCCGATGGGTCCCTTCCAACCTGGTTGCTCTATGATTCTATGATTCTATAAAGCGCCCCAGCCCACCTGACGGCGCAGAGGCAAGACGGGCCGAGAGAGAGCTCAGCGCCGGGGCTCGATGGGACCCTCACTTCGTCAGGAGGACAACCAACACGTGTCACCGTCCCCCCGGTGCTGTCACCCGGCCCTGCGCACCCCGGCTCCGCGCCGCGGGGGGATGCTGCGGGGAGCCTCCCACCACCCCCACCCCCAATAAAGCGATGCAAAAGATGCCGGTTTTAATATTTTATTCAGGATCCGCGTGCAGCGGTCGGAGGGGCCCGGGAGGCGCTTTCCTAGGGCCCCGGCGGCCGCACAAAGACGCGCTGTTCCCTGTTTTGTTCCGCTGCCTCCGAGCGTTCCTCCCGCAGCCCCGGGGGGAGCGGACCGGGACCCTCTCGGTGCCGAAGGAGAGGGAAGAACAGTGGCTTTACGAGCCTGGGAGCGTTTTCCTCCGGCATCCGCACCCCGCGCATCCCGCGCACCCCGCGCATCCAACGCACCCCGCGCACCCCGGCTGGGCAGGACTTTGACACCGAGACAAAAGGGCCCTTCTGGAAGGGAAAAGAGAAGAAACACACACACACACACAAAAAAAAAAAAAAAAAAAAAAAAAAAAAAAAGAAGAAGGGGGTGAAGCAACCAGGAGGCTCTAATTCTATTTGCGTCGCCTGGAAATGAGAAGGGGTTTTTCCACACTTCGCCTTGATTCGATTATTCCTTGGAGATGGTTTCTGTGCCCCCAGCCAGACGCGTGGGGCAGGCTGCTGAGGCAGTTGGCCTATAGTGACAGTAATCGAATTACCCATTTGCCGCAAGTTTTTTCGGCGGAGCCGCTCGCGTGTGGAAAGAACAACTGGAGCCCAAACCCCGCGGAGGGGGAGCGGGTGGCTCCCCCCACCCTTGTCTCCCCCCCTCGACTTGGAATGGGGGGTGCAGAGCCAGCCCCGCGGGAACGAGGGGACCCGGGGAGGGAGGGGAGGTGGCCCGGGAGGGGACGGGCGAGGTGAGCAGAGCGGAGGAAGGAGGCACAAAAGATGCTCCAACCCCCCAGGAGGAAAAATTTGGGGTTTTAAATGCCCTGTGTTGTCTGAGAGTGGGGGGAGGCACCTCCCTGCCCCAACCGCGTATTCATATTCATGAAAGTGCGAGTAAATAAAGACAAATCCCCGCTGCAAGTAACGCTTAGATTCGCATCACTCTTCGGTGCCCTTTGGGTTCGGGGGACGGGAGACAGATGTTCGCGGAGCTTTTCTCCTCTTGTCCGGTGGCCGTAAAAGGGAGAAGCATTCAGAGCCCGCAATTTGTTTCCACCCTCGCAACTAAAAAAAAAAAAAAACCCGTGCTCGCGTTTATTTTCGCATTTCGCCGCTGCGCGAGCGGCGTCCACGGGCCACCGAAGGCCCTTCTTTATCAAATACGCATCGTACGACATGCAACCGCAATAAAACTATCAGGCGACACCATAAAACTATCACCCGCACCCTCAGCGGCTCAAGAATCTCCTGCTTTGCTTTATTACCGCGAGCTCTGAATTAAACTACTCAGCCTGGTAAATACTGCGCGAGTAACAAACTCATTAAAGTCTTAAAGTAACAAACTCATAAAGTCTTTACGGGGGCATAAATGCCCCCGTAAAGACTTTATGAGTTTGTTACTTTAATTGCCGACTCGTTACAGAGCACATAAAGGGGGTAATGGATGTAATGAAACTAATTATCCGCACATTTAAATCATATAAAATATCCGCCGTTTGTTTACGCAAGAGCGCGATTCCTCTCACCGAGAGGAGATTTAATGAAAGGCGACGAAGGGAACGAAAATTATTACATCACGACAAGCAAAGTGCCCTCCGAGCCCTGGCGGCGGCAGCAGCGCGGAGCCTGCGCGGGTGCGGAGCCGCCCGCGGCCAAGAGGGAGTCGCCTCTCCCGGAGAAAAACGCTGGAGCCCAACTCCATCCCTTCAACTCCTTCACCAGCTCCAGGAATTTTTTTGCATGTGTCACGTCGTGTTTGGAAATTTTTTTTTTGCTTTTTGGTTTTTTTTTTTTTGGTTTTTTTTTTTTTTTTTTTTTTTTGTTGTTGTTGTTTTTTTTCCCTAAGCCCCCCCACGGTCTCCACCGCAGAGTTTTCAGAGCGGTTTGAGTTGTATCTTCCTCCGCTCTCGCCCA
>JAUMJK010000547.1:2535000-2714743 GCA_033558105.1 Coccyzus lansbergi
TGCAGCACATCTCGGGGCGCTGGCGGGTGAGCTGCGGGGATGATGAGGTGACGAACGTGGACATTAAATTTACTTGAAATAAGAATCAGGAGTTATTTGAGGGCAGGACATAAAAACAAATGGGCAAGCAGCACCGTCATGCAAGTTTTATTTCCTTAGGAAGCCAGGCTAATAAAACATGCAGGCAGCTGTTCGTCATATTTTTCTTCTCATGACCTTTCCTGTCTGCTTGGATCCCAGTTTCACAGGTTCATCCATATTAGAAGACCAGTGCATCCATTCAGTATCCCAGTTATGCCTCAGTGGCCTCATCCATGGACTGTAGATCACAGAAGGCTTCGTTTTCAATCTCTTTAGATAAGCAGCTTCTTGTGGTAGTGAGAGTGCACAATCCACGTCGGCACTAACAACTTAGACACCAGATACTTCCATCATCTTCTCCAAAACTCTGCATAAATTACTGGAAGACAGTAATTTCCTGAGGGACATGGTTTAGTGTTTGATAGGAATGGTTGGACTCAATGATCCGATGGGTCTTTTCCAACCTGATTGTTCTATGATTCTGTGACTTTGGCACAGTCCTGGGGGGCAAAACCCAACCAACCAACCAAGCAAACACCCCCCCGCCCCTCCCACCCCCTGGAAGTTTGCCCAAGAAGTAAACATGGCAAGAGTTTTCCTCTTAACGGCTGGAGTGCTGGGAAGAGGATGCCACCACCCAGAGCACAGTTAGAAGACCCAGGAAAAATGGGACAAGTTCTGTTTCATTAACAAAAGTACTTCAATAATTAGTTTTAAAATGCTGCAATAAAATACTCAGTCTATTTTCCAGAGGAAAAACCAATCCGTGTGCATTTCTTGAATATATGTTTTGTTAAAATGTAAGTAGCTTTTGTCACTTTATATTTTCTTCCAAAAGTCATTTCATGCTCTAAGAGTATCTTTGTTCAAAGTAAATGGACTATCTGTAGGAAATAGCTGTGGACTGCAGTCTAGTTCTGCTAATAGTGATCTATGTGGAAAGTGTTCCGTGCTGGAGAAGCTGCAGTGGTCAGTCCATCTGCATTACCAGGGCTGAACTAATCCCTGAGCAATTTGAGATGAGACGTGTATTACCAGAAAACCAAGCAGCCAGCCACAGGTGACTTAAAGATATCCTTCCTTGTCAGACCTTGCTGTGTGAAGGAGATTAGCTTCCAGTTTATGGTGTGCAGTTGTGATTTGAAAGTGTTAAGAGACGGCAATATGCTACACTTGTTGGTGTTTTGGGGTTTTTTTGTCAGGTTCACTACTTTGTCTGCTAATACTTGGAGTTTATTTCTAACATGTTGCCTTCAGTGTCCAAGCAGTAGGTCTAGCTGCATATCTGCTAGACCTTTTCTCTCTTTTACATCTACTACGTTGTGAAATGGTTTGCATCTTGATCTACTTTTTCCTGCTAAACTAAATAAGCTATATCCTTTACAACTCCCACACTCCCTGAGGATCAAACATCTTACATGGAACCACCCCCTCCAAGTTTCTGAAGGTGCTTTGCAAAAGGGATATCAGGACTATACCAAACACTACAGTGTTCATACAGAGCTAAGCTTACCGCTCCCCAGTGACAGGGGACAGGACAATAGGCAATGGCCTCAAGCTCCGCCAGGGGAGATTTAGGCTAGACAGTAGGAGAAAATTCTTCACAGAAAGGGTCATTGGGCATTGGAACAGGCTACCCAGGGAGGTGGTTGATTCACCTTCCCTGGAGGTGTTTAAGGCATGGGTGGGCAAGGTGCTAAGGGTTATGGTTTAATGTTTGATAGGAATGGTTGGACTCAGTGATCCGGCGGGTCTCTTCCAACCTGGTTATTCTATGATCCTGTGATTTCCACTTATATATGTAAGCTTATCATCAGCCCTTTTTGGAAACTTCTGTTCCATTATTCATTTTCTCTGACCCATAAATCCTTTCCCAAGCCTTGTATTTCCATGTTCTGGTTACCCACACAGCACAGCAGACCAAGGAAGGCCCAAGGTTTGGGACAACCACCATTTGCAAGAGCAGAGCAGTTGGAAATGTTAATTCATAAACCTCAGTGACCATCCAGTCAGGCAGAAATGGTTGCTTTGAAAATACTTGAAGTTTATGTCTCTGGCCTCTTTACAAAGGCAGGCATTTGAAAGGGAGTAATAATTAAATAAATAATCTGCAGGATTACTTTACGAGTACAGAAGGTAGAGGAGGGCAATAAGGTACGACTAGAAGCCCAGGCTGGACGAGGATGCTCAATGGCTGCTGAACAGTGATAACACTGAAAGCTGAATGGGCCACCTGACCTGTAGCATCAAGAGATACTCTGGGGTTCACAAGGCAAAGAGACCTGGGCAGAAAGATTCAACAAATCAAAGGAAGCTCCAGTAAAGAAATTAGAATAAGGTTTGTTATTTTTGCAGGTTTTACCCCCTCATGCTATTCAAGTAAAAAATAATTTATTATCCAACTCAAATTCAATCTGAACACATGCTATATCTTGAAGAGTTCAAAAGTAAATTCATGGTTCCTGACTGTGATATGAATCTCAGAGAGATGGATGCATGACAATGCAAGCTTCAATTTTTCTACTAAAGAATATGTAGCTAGCAAGCAGGAATACCATAGTTAATAAAACCAATTATAAAAAAATAGTTTAAATAGTTTAATCTTTACATATCTGTGCTTATAAAGTTACCAAATTGTTATAAACCAGTGGGAAAAGCAGGTGTCATGACAACAGCCTGTGGTCCATTAGAATATCTTCTTAAATCCTCTTTTCTATTCACATCCTTCTTACACTGTTGAAAGTACAAATAGGTGTACCTAGCAGGAGTCCTTTGAACCAGCCTGACCCCAGTTGAAACCAGCAGATTACTACTTGTTCTTTGAAGCATGAGCTCTTCCTAAAGCCAAAGTCTGGGGTCTTTTCACATGAAGCTCCCCATTAATTCTTAGACACCTACTAAACTAATACCTGACTGTGATTTTTGCTGCACATTTAGTACAAATCTTTAAGAGTCAAATGTTAATCTATAGATTACCCTCATTGTCTTGTGAAGCACTGGAGTGTTACAAAGGCCGTATTATGTTGGGAGATGAAGCCTTCTGCTTCTTTCACCAGTTTTATTTGGTTCTTTACAAGTTGCTGCCTCACAACTGTTATAAAATTAACTGGGAGCTTCATCCAGGGTGTTACTAAAATATGGCTCCATTTCAGAAAAACTTTGCATCTTGTACTTCACACAAGAAGTCATCAAGTAGTCCAAGGAATTGTTTAAGAGGCAACCCATCTTTTCAGTTTGTGGGGAATTCATCCTGAAACAGCTCAAGAAACTCCAGCTGTAAAAATTAAGCTCATGCTGCATTTCCTAGATATGAAATTTCCTTTGGAGGGAGGAAATAATCTTTTGAGCTGATTCTTGTCATGACTGTCGTATCAACAGGAAATTAAAATATTTGCTCTTTAAAAGAATTATTGTTTCAAACTATCATTGCAGGCCGAGGCCGTGTTTATTCCCACTCTTTTCTGAAGGAGAGGTAGTAAAGGAATGCCAATAACATCTCTTGCTGTTTCAAACAGCTCAGAGGAATAGTGTATAAAGTCTATCAACAGTATTAGATAAAAGTTCAAAGCAATCTTGGGAAGTGTGATAAAAGCTGTGTCTTTCTAGGAGTCTGAAATCTAACATCAAACATTAAAGCCTCTAGCAACAGGTTACATATATGTCTTCAGAAGCATTAACTTCAATACAATTTCACAGAAAGATGTTTATAGAAAATGGATCAATATATTAATTTCTGCCAAGGAGAAAATCTATTCAGGGAACAAAGCACAAAGTTCATGAGTGGCTGTGGTTGGTTGGTTAATGAAGAGCAGTAACTGAAGGCTGTGAAACCAGTAGCTAAGAGAAATGGTTATCTCACATGGATGCTATATTTCATGAAACTTGGATTGCTCATTTTAGAGGCTCAGGGCACTCAGAACTGTGGATACTCATCACCTTGAAAAGCCAGTCCTCTTCTTGAAGCCTTTTCCAATAAGACAGCCTGAAGCAGTCCCTGTCCCAAGCCACAAACATTCATGCCTTCAGGGCTGTTAGAAATTCACTTATGCTTTGAAGAGCAAAGGGAGGCAGCTCATCTATCCCAAGTCCTGCTAGGAAACAGAAGGTCTGTGCAGCCACAGCATCTGACAGTGCTTTGCCAGCCTACCCTGTTTCCCCACTAACAAGGGAACTGAGAGACAGAAAGTCAGCAGTGGTACTGAGCAGTTACCTTCTGGTGATCATTTCCAAGCAGTCGGGAATAAACATTACCCTCTACCTGCTTCTTGGTGGGTAACTCTGAACATGTCAGACTTTTGCTCAGTGTTGATCTGCTTTCCCTCTTTCCATCTGGGATGATTTGTACTCTGTGGCCCCTTAGGCTTGTAGGACTCTCTTCTACGGTGCCAAGGGAAGCAGAAGACAGCTTCAGTATATCTTTAGTTGCTTCACCTCAGCTTTGCAGACAATACAGAGGAGCAGGGGAAGATATAGCAGAGTTGCTACGAAGCGAAAACTTTAATTCTCTTTGAAGCTTATCATCATGGCATTAGTGGGGTTCAATGTGATGCACAGTTACACAGATAAATTCCACAGTCTGTCACAAGCTGCAGGTTATTCTTAATTTTCGATTTTTAACCTAAGGAGTCTGACATCATAGTTCAAAATAATCACAAAGCAGTGCTGTCAGAAGAACTCAAAAGCTCCTGGCCCTATATTGATTTCACAATATCTAACTGTTTCTAGAAACAGCTACCAAAATATCCTTGTTGTGTTATCTTTAAAAAGGTTACCAAAAGGGATGAACTCTGAAACTAACCAGTTCTCCATATGTAATACTGCAAACAAAATGCCACCACATCCAGGATGCAAACATCTGAGGGAAGCCCTCTGATTTTAATTCCAAAGTTATTTGCTTTCTTTACAAGCCAAGCACCTCTCCATTTTTGATACAAAGACATCTTATGTCAAGAAGAGAGACTGGTAGTTAAAACCATAATCGTGCTACTAAATGTGCTTGTTATACATTACATGGGAACCTATTTCAGAATGGTGATGCTTTGAACAGATTTAATTATCATTAGGAACATCACTAACAAAAAGTTAGATAAATATGGTGTGGGTGGTTTTGTCCTGATGCAGAAAAAGAGGATGCAGTAGATGGACATCTAAGGCCTTCACTCCCATCATATTCAATTGGTATTGGGAATGTAGCACTTCTAAAATATTTCTGGACTGATTCACTATGAAATCTGGTGGCATTCACAGAAAGGTGGCTACAATGATGGAGGACACATACTGCTCAAGAGAGGTGAAAAAAATATTTGTATTAACAAACATGTCTGCTGTGCTGTATAGTGTTATTTGTATATGGATACTAAAATACCGGTGATACTGGAGAAGTTAAGTTAGGCACTTTTGGGTTTTACCTATTTTATCTTCTTTTGGTGACTGTATCTCTCAAGCTCTTTCCTAATGTCGTTTAAGAAGTAAAAATAGTATAACATATTGATCATTTGATTCCTCCCTTTACAAGTTTAGAACCAGTAAAGGGAGATACTTCCAAATGCTAAGTAATTGAACTGAGACTCATTGCCACAAGTGTTTGTTTAGGTCAAGGTTTTAATTAATTCTGCAAAATAGCCAAACTCTTAAGTAAGGATATCCAGCCAGTATAGCCTGGGTTAATAAATAATTCTGAAAGATTTACCCATTTGTGGGTGTAAGCCAATCTCTCATTATTAAAGATGAGACGTTTAACAAATATTTTCCCCTGAAAAGTTTTCTTTCTTGTTCTTCTGAATCACTTGCTACTAGTCAAATTCAGAAACAGGTTTACAAGCTGGAAATCACAAGCTATACTTCAGTTGCTGTGTTTCTATATTCTAATAGCAAATGAAAGCATGGTCTCCCATTTCTACTTCATTTATGTTTCTTCATTTTCTTTTTTTTTTTTTTTTTTTTTTTTTGGTGAATAAAAGTCCCTGTTAAATTCATGGGATTATCTTCAATCCTGAGCAAAGCACATTCCACAGCTGAAGTCACGTAAAACTGATTATTTTTTCCTATTATTGCTTAATGCTTTCATCAATCAATATTTTCACTTGTGTATACCACTAATACGTCTAAATGTCACTGTGGGAATTGATTATCCTTAGTTATTTCCTTTCAAAGATCATGAAATAGAACAATGGTTTTTTACATTTTTGGGATACATACATGGATTTAAGGTCAAATTTGTCTTCAGAATTTTCCAGAATAATTTGTATAAAATCTCATAATCTTAACATACAGTATTTTACTGTTTGAGTTTTAAAAAAATATTTTAAAGAAATAAAACTGAAAATATTTAGTCACTTAGGCATATTAAAAAAAATCCCGCTAGTAATTTGTAAACTCAGTCACATGTGAGTTCTGAACAAAAAATGGTTTCTCTAAACAATGAAAAATATTAATGATACAAGAGCAAATTCAATTATATAACCACGCATTGTAATTCTCAATGATTTATAAAAGGCAAAATTCAGATATGCTATATAATAAATTATCATTAAGACGAGACTAGAGTTTGGTCTAATAGAATCCCATTATTTAGAAATAGAAAAAGGAACCCTATTAGATTATAGGGCTAATTCCTTGCCAGCACTGAGGCCGCTGCTTTTTCATCGTTAGGCTCGTCTACAGGAAAACTGTTGCTACAGCTGCAGAGTCATCTTGAGCAAAGAGTTCCAGAAAGACAAGAGAGTTCTGCGTTCACCTTGCCACTCTGATAAGGAATGAAAATAGCAGTAGTGGGTAAATCACCAAATACATGGTTTTAAAGAAGAAGAAAAATCTCTTAAAATCTGGGGGTAAACACCCTGAAATAGCAATACACCCAAGTATTGCCAGTTATGTGAGGATCGAAGACCGACAGAATCAGACCCACAATGGTGCTCTGAAATGAAACTACTCATAGCACAATGTGAAGAGCCTTGTGAAACACAAAACCATGGGATTTTTCTGGACCTACGACTCTTAAGGAGTTTCAACTAATAATATTTTAGTGGGATCTAATCAACATATCACTTTTAAGAATGAAACCATATCTTGGAAGACATTTAGTTTATACTGAAGCTGAAATGCAGCATGAGAGGTGAAAGAGTCTCTTACAGGTATTTAGTTGGGGGAGCAGAGGACAAAGGCCCAGAGAATGGTGGTAAATGGTGTTAAGTCCAGCTGGAGGCCAGTGACAAGTGGTGTTCCCCAGGGCTCAGTGCTAGGTCCAGTCCTGTTCAATGTCTTCATCAATGACCTGGATGAGAGCATTGAGGGTACCCTTAGCAAGTTTGCAGATGACACAAAGCTGTGTGCAAGTGTCGATCTGCTGGAGGGTAGGGAGGCTTTGCAGGGGGACCTGGACAGGCTGGACCGCTGGGCAATGTCCAACGGCATGAGGTTTAACACAGCCAAATGCCGGGTCCTGCACTTGGGGCACAACAACCCTATGCAGAACTACAGACTGGGAGAAGCCTGGCTGGAAAACTACCAGGAGGAGAGGGACCTGGGGGTGTTGGTTGACAGCCGACTGAACATGAGCCAGCAGTATGTCCAAGTGGCCAAGAAGGCCAATAGCATCCTGGCTTGTATCAGAAATGGTGTGACCAGCAGGTCCAGGGAGGTGATTCTCCCTCTGTATTCAGCACTGGTGAGGCCGCTCCTTGAATCCTGTGTTGAGTTCTGGGCCCCTCACCACAGGAAGGATGTTGAGGCTCTGGAGCAAGTCCAGAGAAGAGCGACGAGGCTGGTGAAGGGGCTGGAGAACAGACCCTATGAGGAGCGGCTGAGAGAGCTGGGGTTGTTTAGCCTGGAGAAGAGGAGGCTGAGAGGAGACCTCATTACTCTCTACAAGTACCTGAAAGGTGGTTGTAGAGAGGAGGGAGCTGGCCTCTTCTCCCAAGTGACAGGGGACAGGACGAGAGGGAATGGCATCAAGCTCCGCCAGGGTAGATTTAGGCTGGAGATTAGGAGGAGGTTTTTCACACAGAGGGTCATTGGGCATTGGAATAGTCTGCCCAGGGAGGTGGTTGATTCCCCTTCCCTGGAGGTGTTTAAGGCACAGGTGGATGAGGTCTTGAGGGACTTGGTTTAGTGTTAGATAGGAATGGTTGGACTAGAAGATCCGATGGGTCCCTTCCAACCTGGTTGTTCTGTGATTCTGTGATTCTGTAAAGATGGGCCAGATAGATTAGTTCCCAGGAAGTCCACAGGAAAATTGCTCCTGTTCTGGGCAAACTGGGTCTCTCTTTTCCCAGTCTTGAGGTAGATGAGAAGGGAAGGGGGACATATGCTGTTATATCTGTTGGGAGGGCTCCAATCCCACTGAAGTTTCTCCATAGTGTGGCTCAAACCCCACATCTCTGTATTTCTTTTGCATTTCCCAAAACAGTTTGGATTTAGTGATCTCCTTTTCATCCCAATGCTAAATTGACCACAAGGCATTATCGTTTCTGAAAAGGATAGCAGGGTGTCCCATAGACCTCAAGCTCCCTCGGCATGGCAGTTTCAGGCAGAAAAGAGCACAGATTTCAGCTATGAGTATCCTATTATCAGAAGGGGGGTTAATCTTTTCACCTCCCAGTTTTTTATGCACATAGGTAAAAGCTGAGATGTGTCCTTTGAAGTGTATTATTTTTTTCTTGGAGACAGGTGAGCTAGAAATGCAACCTATTCCCCTCAATAATAACTACTTTTTCTCTCATAGAATCCATAGGTCCAATCTACCTAGAAATGACCATGAGGCTCAAGGGATGCCCAACACAGAGCGGGAAATGCATCAAATCTGTTATTATTTCTTACTTCTTTGCTTGCTGTAGTTATGAATTGTCCCCAAGCAACTATTCTTCCCAAAAGTCATTCAGTTCTCTTTGCTGTGAACACCTGGATTCTCCCTTTCCACTCTGCCTCCAAACTACCACAGAGTCTAAAGGGCTGCGATGACAATTCTTGATATACACAGTTGTCCCTGACAATGCCAATGCTGCTGACAGAGCCACCGCCTCATGCTTCAAGAAGCTGTGAAGGAAAAATTCGCTTTTAGTGTAGTCATTTCTATTTATACATTTAGCATAATTAAACTGGGATTTGTAAGTTGAACAAACTTGGTATTAACCACACTGCTGGCTGTTGAACAAAGATACTAAAATTGTTGTTTACTCTCAGTAACTGCCTGCAGGAGAATTGAGAAACAAGTTTTCTATATTACTGTGTCAGGAGGCACAAACCATTTAATCACTTGTGTCATTGAGTCTGACAAACAATAGCCATAAAAGCGTATCAGATGATACTGCTAATCGGTGAAGCTCCGCGAGGATACAGTTTTTCAAAACTCACACCAATTTCATGTTCTAAAGACAGAGCTTCAAAAGGTTCCTTATTTGGTTGCCACAGTTCAGTTTTTTGTTGTAATATGAGTCCTGGGCTAGGTAGTTGTCTCATCAGCAAACAACTTGAACAAATGAGATGTCACTGATGGAAAACTGATGGAAAAGAAGGTTCGAACAATTATACAAAACAGGTAAACCATTAGCTACTCCTGGGATCTAAAGATACATTCTGCAGGATCATCCAGGCTACAGACATAATTAAAGCTGGTCCCGAGTCATTCTGTTGTAGCACAAAACATTAACAAAAGGGAAAAGATAAATCTTTGGCAGCCTCTGTGCAAAGGAGGACTAGGATGAGACTGGTGCCTGACACAGATTAGGATTAAAATATATTTGAAATACAGGGCTATGAGAAAGAATTGGTATTTTATTACTATTTTATTCAATAGATCACCATGTGGAAGCATAACCAGATCTGGAGATAAACTTGAACACGTTTCCGTGTTATGTCACCTGTGGGAAGGACATTATTCACTTATGCCGAATGTGTTATATTATTTTCTTAATCCCACTTTTAAATTAGCTATTTGAAACACAGTCTTTTAGCCTGTTGTTTTCATTAGCTGATTAACACCATCTCTGCTCTTGACCTCCTCTCGATGAAGACACTGACAGCTGTATTTTCAAGTTGGTTCTTGTTTTCCTGTGGAAAACCACAATTCTATGACAAATTGAGTGAAAACCCCAATCCACATGCCCAGTATTTTCCGTCCATCTAAAAAACTCCTTGTACGGTATGAAAGTCAGCTAAGCCTGTGCTGTCAAGAGGAAACCACTAAGATGAGATTAAGACTGTTTATTGCTACCCTGGGCCACTTTAAAATTACACGCGATTGCTTTTAAATGTTCCCATTTGGAAAGAACAAGCGTACACACAGAAGTGGTTTTAGCTGCAGGCCCATTTCTTTTCAAGCAATATTATCCGCTGTCCTGGAAGAAGGTAGCATCCTTTTTGTGTCCCCCAATATTTTCTAGAAACAACCCAGGTTCTACTGGTGAGCAGCTATACATATACTTACTAGAGCTGATTCCTGGGTTTGCTCAAGTTGGCCAGAATTTTGCTTTCAAATTTTCTATGTTCAGCCCCAAACTTCACTGTAAATTGTCCTCCCAATGGCTTTATATCTGTGAGGTATCTTCTTCAGTGGCCAAAATTAAGAAAAAAATTACTTTTATGGCATTTTCCCGTATGTGTGACAATAAACAAACATTTAACTTATCAATGGCATCTGTTAAGATTTAAAAGACTGGATAAATAAATCTAATTCAGGCTAAATATATTCTGTAGTCTAGCATACATGCCTGAGGAACTTTCTGTTTTCCGTAAAGTGACTGGAGGGAGCATGCAGAAAAAACCAAATTCTAAACGTGCAGAATTAATGGAATGATCCCTGCTCCAAGACAGACCTTTTTAAGTGCTAACTAATGATTTGTAAACATTTTGGTGAAAATATATGGTACATTTAGTTTTATTCCATTTGAAATAATCAACTGGTAAGTATTTTTCAGAAAGCAAATTATTGTTTCTGCCTCACAGTTCCAATTTATTACCCAAAGTAATAACCTTGGCAAAACAGTCTATTATTTCAACTCTTGAATGAGGATTTGGTTCACATGTCTAATGCTCTGTGTAAGAGAATTAGCAGAAACTCATCTCAATATGTTTTCAAAAGAGGAAACTAAGCAGACAGCCTTGTTAATTTAGCATATAGTCTTGGAATAAAGTACAACATCCATCATCTCTTGAAATTTAATTAAAAATTGGTCTTGTGTCCAAGGAAAATGAGCCAATTTTCTGCTGGAAGCCAAGTCTTGGAAGATCACTGAAACCCTTAATGGTTCTTTCATTGTGGGAGCCAATATAAAACAAAACAAACAAAAAAAAAAAAAAACAGTTTGGGAGTTCAAATTACCCCTCACATTAAATGCTAGAACATGTGTAATCTTCAGGTTGGGCCTGTTGCTGTTGGTACAATGCTTTCTGTCACCATGGATACATGGGGAATTCCAGCAGTGCTTCTCCCAGTGTTCTTAAAAATCTTCCAGTGTGCTACTGTATGCTGCCACAATGCTGAACAGGCTTTTGCATTCAGTGTGAAATACCCTTCCTTACCGTATGTCGTGTACAGCTCTTATTCTTCTCCAGCAGGTTTTTACGTGTAATAAAAAGATTCTTGCAAACACACACTGAGATTTAATATCTGGGAAAAGGGAAGCCTGAAAATATGTTAACAAGATTTTCAGCATTAAACACAATTTTGTTTCAGATTTCAGCTGTTAAACATCTTAATTTGTTTTGCTTTTTACTCCAGTAACATAATGCTAATACACTCTGACAGCTTGTGACTCCATGCCGAGGAGGTTTCGCAAACCAATCTCTTTATTTGAAATTTGATTTACAAAGTGCCTCGGTCCTTTAGCTGGGTGGCAGCAGTCACTGTCACAATGCTAGTCATGACTGGAAGCAGGAGCACAATCTGGGCAGATTTTTTATTGTTTTTTTTTTGTTTGTTTTTTTTTTTTTTTTCTAGTGGAGGATTCAGTGAGACCAAGGCGTCCTTTTAACCATCTAGTGCCCTTGTCCATCAATAAGCTCAGTCCAGAAAACTGTCATGCTGTGTCTGCCACACTCCAAAGAAACAGGGAAACTTTTTTACAAGAAGAATCTGGGCAGTCTATTTTTACAATATTTGTTTTCAATGAGCTGATCTAATGGTTAATACAGAAAGCTTTTAGATTCTATGTTCTCCTTCTAACCTAACCTAGCTTCTTCTCACCAGCAGTTAGGTCAGACTGCTTTCTGGTGACCTTTTCAAGGTCACCCCTGAGGCAGCAGGGGTGCCTCATTTGTCTCAGTTACAGGTCAGTCCCAACCTTGCATGGGCCATCATTTTCCTAGGAAATCATTTTTTTGTCATGTGAGGTGGCACTTTGTATCATGAAGCCCTGCAGAACAGGCATGGTATAGATGATCACAAGCATCTGCTCTCAGAAGCACCCCTTTAGGTTGTAGATCTCTTGTCAGGCGTGGGCATCGTCCCTGTGTATATGCACATCTTGCCCTGAATGAGCATATCCTGGCATGTCCCAACATCCTGACAGGCACGTTGTGTATCACAACCACCTGCAAATGTGGATCATTCATTTGAGTAATCATATAATTAGCTGGAGGAAATAACCTGGCATCAAAACTTTGTGAAAAAATTTTTTTTCTTTACCTCTCTTCCCAGAAAACAGATTTTTTAGATTTTTACATGTATTTTGCCAAGATAAAATGTCTGTTATTCTCCAGGTAGAAGGTACAACTGCTGCTGTGCAAACAGGAGCGCAGTTGTTTCTAAATCTCCTTCTCCACAGGTAAGACATGGGAAGCCAAGCTGACCTACTAGCTAAGAAGTCCTGCCTGTAGAGAAGACCAGAGAGGTAAACAACACATCTACCTCACTGCAGCAGGCATCACTCATGAAAGCATTTTGCTTACAGTTTTTATATCTCCTTTCTTCCAGAAGGGGGAACACCTTTTGCCATGTTTTCCACTCAAAAGGTTATTTAACCAGAAAGATTCAGCTTACCTCACTCAGCCCCGAGTATAGGAAATGGTCTGCTAATGCAACAGATCTGTACACAAAATAACTGCCGCCTGCATCGAGGTACTGGAGTGGGTTTCAGCCCAGCTGGCCCCTCCTGGTAGTCTGGCTGAGGCAGTGCAAAGCACGCTGCTGCTTCATGTACCACATTTCCAGACAAGCTGACTCCATTCCTGATGGACTTCTTGCTCTGGTGACTTTTACGGTAGTACCCAGATATCGGGTCCTTCTGAACCATGCAATTTAGAAGTCACAGCAACTGTTAAATCAATGCTTTTTTTGTAGTGTCATTGTTGATTTTGTTTGGATTTTTGTTATCTATCCTGACTTTCTAGCATCTTTATTGCTAGGTAGTAGTCTAAATTAAATTCATTAGTGAAGACATTCTTTCTCTGGACAAATTAGTTTCTGTGCCCCATTTATCCATTTGTAAATAGATATAAAATATTTTTCTGCCTCACAGCGATTGTTTTAAATCTTATTCAACTAAAGGTTGCAAAGTGCTTTGCTGTTTTCTGGTGATGACGGGCACTGTAAGCACCAGTGATTAAGTATGTGGTCCAAGAAGTACTTCATTCCAGTCCCCCTTTTATGCTTATGCTACTTAAAATATTGCTGAAAAACTGGAAACAGTTGAAAATACAAAACCCCAAGTCTATGTACTTATGCTTTTATGCAACGTTGGTGGGTCTGGGTACCTGGCTTGAGGCCTGCTGAACAAGTTTGACTATATAGAGGTACGCAACAGGTATTCTCAAAAATCCATCTCTTTCCAAGTCTCTGATATTCGGGTATTGTGGTATTTGAAAAGATCCAAAGTCTTGTCCAAATTATTTTGTAATAATGCAACACAAAGGACGTAACTGATAATTTGTATTGAAGCTGCAGCTCAATACTGTCAAAAGGGAGACATCTTGCCTTAAAACTGTAAACAAATAAAATGATATTGTAGAATTTATTTTCTTTCCATGATGAAAAATACTATGGTAGCCTGTGGAGAAATATGTCTTCTTACATTTTTCTCACTAGCCACAAAGATTTAATAAAGATTCTGAGTGCAGCATGCACACAGCTTTGCCACACTTGGGCTGCTCCAACTATCTTATTATTTATCTGTTTCTGCAAAAGTCCTCACTCCAGGCAGTGTCTGCCCTGTTTGCGTGTATCTTTCCAAAACATACCAGGCACTGACAACATTTATTTACAGCCTTTCTTTCTAAGCACACATGGTCAGCTAGGAGTTGAGAAATGCTGTATTGATCAGTTGAGAAGAATCTCTGGCTAACATGCAGAATCCTTAGCAACTGAGGGGAAGAAAAATGAAACTGCAGCAGGCAGTGACAGCAAACTACAGCAGAGAGAGAGCAGTGGGGAAGGTTGTGTCGCACAGGCAGAAGGGACCTGGCAGAATCAGGCAGCTGGGCAGAACAGGCTCTGGCCAAATGTGGCTCCTGGTGAGCTGGGACACACCATGGGAGCACAACTGGGATTTATCTGCATAGAGAACAAGGCTAAGAAACTGGCTGTGTTCAGAGTTGAGAACAAGAGGGAAGGAGTACTTCAACTCCAGCATTTGTGTTTGCATAATGTTTGATAGGAACGGTTGGACTTGATGATCCGATGGGTCTCTTCCAACCTGGTTGTTCTATGATTCTATGATTCTATGATTTACCCTTTGAGATCTTCCTCCTAGCTGAAGTTGATTTTCCATCACAAGGACACACAGTTCCTGGGTGTTATTTACCACAACTGTTTTTCATCTAGTGATTTATTAATGTTCTTCATTTTACTTTGCCTACACCTTGTAGGAGTTAAAGTTGATTACTTTTTATGTCAAAACTTACTCAGTATAGTGTAAGCCTTCACGTTCCAGATTTAAAAAAAACACATGAGGGTTGTTGTCAAGTGGAAGTGTACAAAAATAGCCACGTGCTGCTCCAGGTATAGAGAATGCCTGAAAAGCCTTGAAATAACAAAAAGAAATGTATTCACATGTTTAATTTTATTCCCACTATAAGTAGATTTTTAACCATTCAAAATTAGGAGAGAGGTTGAGAAAGCCATGTATAGAGTGATAATGTTCCATCATAAACTGTTTATCTGCATCTGTGTTTAGCTCAATTATTTTGTCAACTTAAAGCACAGCCCTGTGTGAAAAAGTACAGCTTTGATTTGATTGATTATTGCACCATCTACATAAATCTGAACAGTATATAAAGAAATGTATTTGCTGTAGATGTCACTGTATATAGTCTCCTAGTCTTTTTTTTTTGCAGCTTCTGCAAGTCAAAAAGCTTTCTCCTTCCCTTTTACCCCATACTGAAGTGAATCACTGCAAAGGCAGTGCAACCACCTGAGCGCCTCACTCTTTGGTTTACCGAGAAGTTTCTCAGAATTCTATCACATACAAAGGTGATTTAATAAGGTAAGCCTTGCAAACAAAACTTCAAGCACTGTCCTCTTCTGTATAAAATGAAGTGCAGCAAAGTCATCAATTAGCTGTGACGATTTTGATTCACTTAAGGCAAGCCTCTGTGCGTTGGTTACTAGCTGGGGACATGCCTGGCCCCAGTTCTGCAGGCCACTGCGGAAGATGGGCTTTGCTATTGCAGGCAAAAAAGTAAGCTGGCATGATTTTTGCTGAAAGTTACTTTTAGTTTTCATTATCAAACTATGTGCATTTATACTGGACTCTATCATGCACTTAATCAAAATATTCTTTTGCACTACTCAGAGATAAAAAAAAACCAAAAACACCACCACCCTTAAAACTGCCTGTTTGCTAAATCCAGAAGGATATAAAGCCCCCTAATCAACAGTTCCAGGAGAAATATAAGAAGAAAGCTATCAGCAAATCTTTGCAAGAAATAAAGACCTCTGTTCCTCTAAAAAGATTTGGGAATTGCAGCTGCTTTTCTGCAAGGTGAATAGAGCAGATTCTGCAGCAAAACCTTCCCATGTATCTTCACATTGCTGTGGGCAAAAGCAGATTAGTTACTACCTTTAAAAAAGACAATGGCTTTTCAACTGCTGTGTGCCCATGTGCATCCTTAACAAATCCTCCGAGAGATCAGCTTTGGCAGAGGCAAAATGGAGAGAATGAGTTGGAACCGGCTGATTTGCCTCCGCCATTACCTCCCAGTTTTGCCATCAGCATGCATTTGGTAGGTTATAGTCCCATAGAAGTGTAGAAAGTGGTTCTGTGCTGCTGTAAATTAATTTTGAAATTCAGCTTTGGTCAACTGGAACACATTTGTAACTGTATCAGCAACATATTTTGTCATGGATCCCTTTTCAATGTTATCCTACCTTTCCCAAATTAATAACAATGTACAAAACACATTTAGGACCTGGAAAGATACCTGTTAACTGGCTTCTCTACATAGAATGCTTTCCTCTTATCCATATTTATTAAACTCAGCAGAAGACCCATGGATACTTAGAAGAAGAAGGCAGAATGCATTTCTCAGCTCTATATAGCATTGCCCTCTTCACACTTAACTTATCTAAAACCTAACCAGGACATGGCTGGGCAAAGAGGGTTTGCAGGAGTTATGTGTCTTCAGCATGAAACTCTCTCCCAGAAGACTCTGTAAGCAGTGTCTCCTACTCTTCAGGAGATGGGCACACCATGAGCACTGTCCTCTGCCCAAGAATAGTTCCAATATGAACCCATGAAACTGGGAAGGACACCAAAAAGCTACACCAAATATGAATCGAACCCACTGTTTTCCGAAAACTCTCAAAAATGTTAGTTCATGGAACAGTTCAGAGAGCTCAATTTCACCTCAGGTTCATGATAATCTGAGTGCTTTCATCACACGACAGTCAGGTGAAGATTAAAACTAAGACCTAAGTAGTAGTACAAAGTCCAACACAGAGAGCCCATGCTGAAATCTGTTCTGCTTCAATACATTGGTTATTAGTTAGTATGCCATATAGATGCCAAACTACTTACTGGAATTTATTTTTCCTAAGAAAAGTTTGTAATTAGACTAAAAAACTTCGGAAAAATAGCCACGTTGTTCCCACATGGCAATGTTTAAGCGTGATCCTAGGAAAGTGTATTTGGAAGTGACACCTACAATCTGAAATGTCAACACCTTCCCCTTGGATCCTGGAACAGCAGTTCTGGCATTACCATTAACAAAGGTGTTGTTTCAAAGGCAGTTTGTCTGTCTGGAAGAACCTATTAATTTTGATCTTCATCATTTATGCTGTTGAACTGATATAGGAATAGCATGACTAGCTCATATCTATTACATTTATGACTTTGTTTCTGGGAACACAGACTTAATGATCATCCTGTTACCCAGTAATGTGTATTTGTGAATGCCTTGAAAACATAGTTTGGATATTTTTATTATGGGTGGGTTTTTTGCAAGTTCTTTTAATCTGCTGTAAGACTAATGGAATCAACTCTTGCAGGATATACACAAACATCAAAAGTACTTAACTATGTTTAGGGTCATACAAAGTTCTTTAGGAGAGTCCTAAAGTTCGAGCATAGTGTGCTGAGCAACAGAATCTCCCACAGGGAGTTACATGCTTGAGGTGCAGTATTGCCTGGGATCCTCTCTGTCCTTCCACAAGAAACATTTCAGATGCCAGTAGTATTGTATGGAAGGTTCTAGTGTCTGAGACATTTTCTGTCCCACAAGCCCTAATGCTCTTCTCTGATGCTCAACACAGGAAGCTACCAGATACTTTCCAGAGATGTGGATGATGTGTCTCTGCATGCTTGTCATTGGAATAGTTTGTTGTCTATAATAAGAGGTGATAGACAAAAGGAATTTTTAAATTCCTGTTTTCTTCTTTCCGTTTGTTAAATTCTGTTCTTTCAAGGAAAAAAACCATGTTTCTGTTCATTTTGTTTTCATTTCTAGACCTATGTGGCTGGCTTGAGTATGTTCTAAGAAGCAGGTTACCCACTTAGGAAAAACGCATCTGTGAACGACAATGTGGCAGTAGATAAGACAATTTGCAGTGCCTCACATGCAGTGAAGCAGATGGACTCTATGGATGAGTTAAGAGTGACTCATAAGATTGACTTAAATAATGTTTTTTTTTTTCTAGGACACTTTAAAAACCTGTGTGTTTCAGGGAAAAGAACTGTAATAGCTACTCATGGAGAGCACGGGCTAGTCAGTAAGGTCTATAGAGCAGTAACAATAGCCTTGCAGAAGTGCAAAGATTCCCCCCCTGTGTATTTAATTCATGTTGCATTTTATAATGAAGATGAGCAAGAAAACAGACTTTCCCCACCCCGCAAATACCAACCCTGCACCACACTGTAAGAATAATCAAAGAATCACAGCCCTTCGCTGTACTTTCTACCTCTGTTTTAGGCTTTTATTGCTTGCAAAACTTGAGTGGTTTCCAGTTTAGTCATTTCCCCTTATCAGGAAATTCAGATGAAATTACATTCCTACCGGAGGCTTTTAGAGGTATATAGGAGTCCTGTTTGCCTTTACAGGAGATGTATTTTTCTGTCATCTTTTTTTTTTTTTCCAGCCCGCAGTTGTCATCAGCTCACTTCCAGTGTCCACAACACTTTCTGATTTTCACTACAGATGTTCCTCTGAAACTGAGAATTTTATCATCCTGTTGCTCAGTTACCCAACCTTTTCTCAAGAGAGCAGAGGCAAGGGGGCAGAAAAGTGGGGCAAACCCCTTCTCCACAAAGTTTATTGAGTAAGTACTTAACCAGCTTCCCATTATCAGGAAGGGGATCCATCTGTGAACAAATCTTTGCTAAACTGGGCAGAAAGAACTGTACCTTAAAGCTAATTTTCTAAACAAAGTGGTAGCTGCCAGCTTTTAACTATCCCCCAGAAGACTTGTCTGGATAAAGATCAATACTCATGAGATAAGCAAGCTACTGCTGTTTATTACCTGTGCCTAGAGCCTTTGACAGCTACAAGCACCTGGTTGTATTTGCTGATGATTTCTGCACTGAAACATTCACTAAGGGGAGAAAACAAACGGCAAAACAAAGGGGTTGGCTGGACCCCAGAGCAAAGGCTCAGGAGGAAACTGAGACCTCCCCGTACCTGGCTTCAACTGGGAAAGGGGTGGAATGGAGGCATCACACCCAGATGCGGTGTGGAGGAGGTACAGAACTCTCCTGGGGGCCTGGTACATGTCCCTCTTTGCATGAAGTATCCTCTGCCCCAATATCTGAGACTCACCTGCAATAGCCCACTCCTCTCCCACACCACCTCCTGTTCTTCCATATGCCTCCAGCTTCCTCCTGCCGCTCACCAGGACATTGTTCTCTCCCCGGGCATACCAAGACCCTGATAACAGGATGGTTTCCCTTGCTTCCTGTAGACAAAGGTGCTGGTAAGGTGAACAGGTGACACTTCTTCCATTTTATAAGGACTGAATAATTATTTTGGCATTAAATCAGTGCCAGTGGAGTGCACTCTGACTTCCCTTCTAGGATCATACATGATTCTGGGCAGGTCAGACCTGCCAATTTACATTCACTGGAAAGTAATAATGAAAAAGTCATACCAGGATTTCCAGTGTTCTACTTGGTTCATAAAGGTCCCAGTCATCAAAACTATGTTGTCTGGGTGCCCAGCAACCTTGGTGCAGAGTTACTGAAGCAGAAACAGCTGCCTGCCTGCCTCCAAAGCCAGCCCCAGGGCAACCTCCAGTGGCAGCAAGGTGCTCCCGCAAGCACAGCACTGATGGGTGCCACTGGGAACACCAGCATCTCCTCTCCCACTACAGAGCAGAGCTGCTCCCCTGTCCAGAGGCTTACATACAGAAATAACGTAAAGCCACTATTTCCATTAAGGCACCAGGATAAAAATCTGCTTTCAAAAGATTAAATTGTCAGTCATTTCCCCATGACTCATCTAACAGCCCAAGATGCGCTTCTGGCACAAAACCAAACTCGCCATCCACTGAAGACCCAATTAAAAAGAAAAAAACAGAGCAGCTATTAGTTTAAAATTCTGTGTGAACTTTTTTGCTGGTTACTGGTGAAGCCATAGACTTGTTGTGACTCAGGAAACAGTGATGTTGAAGCGCATGCATAACTCAGAACAACCCCAAGGACCTTTGCTATGTAGAAATGGAATTAACCAGGCACATATTTAGCTTTGCAGTACGTAAAGTGCTTTATTGAGTCAAAGTCTGAACCACAGTCCACGGACATAAATGAAATATCTTCTGAGGACTTCGGGTTTGACTCATCTCTACTCATCTTTTACCACGACAGCCACACGTGCTCTTGGAAATACAGCTTACAGCAGCAATCTACAGGGTATAGTCTCATCTGACATATGTCTTTTTTATGGTCTCATATACTAAACTCTGTGGAATATAGCTTGCTTCAGCCTACCCCAATCAAGCAGAAGATTCTACCAGTGGGATGTACACATTCTGCAATCCAGTTTCACAGACACATAGCATGCAATAGGAGAAATTAGTTGTAATGAGTAAAATCAACACCAAAGATAATTAACATTTTATTTATAAACATACATTTACTATAAAAGCTGTTGCATTTTAGACAAGTTCTCCTAATTTCCAGAGGCATTTAGAATAAATAAAATAAAGGAAAGATTAGCATAATTGGTATTCAACAGTAGCCTCAGCTAGGACAGCAATCCTTGTCCTTAAATGGACATGCAGATAAGGATGGTCCCCTTTTGGTTCACCAACCTCTAAGGACATTCACCGAGAACTACAGATGTACTGCATCAATAACACTACATAGCAAGGGTGAGGGAAAAATACACCAATGAAAATGGGGTTGTGAAACACAGATGGGTTATGAAACCTCTTCAGGTTCTCTGAAGTAATAAGAGGCTAAATAAATTCAGAACCACCTAAAACCTATTACATACGTTGTACTCGCTTAGCAATAATAAATCAATTTATTTTGCAACAAATACATTTACATTGTAGTTCAATTGTAGTAAAGTATTTTTTTAAATGTGCTCAGAGATCCTGGTATGAAATGTATCATATTTATGTGTTTAATCTGGAAAAAAAAAGGAAAAAAATCTTAACTTGAATGAATTTGCCATGTAAGACTCCAAAGGAAATATAACATAAAATATAAGCAGTTGGCAAGTACAGTTTATAAAACTGTTGAAAATTATTCTGTGCTGGTGAATAGATCTTCATCATGAGGGGGAAAAAAAATCTTCATCTGAGAAAGCTGCTGTATTTTGCTGTACACACAAACTTCACTAAAACATGCATATATGACTCTAACTGAGAGACACTGTGATCAACTTCTAAGCGTCTTCAGAGATTCAGCAGTATGTCTGCAATATGATTCACCCCCACCCTTTGTCCATGCATTTTAGTACCAGTCATGCTTCAAAATCTTTTGGGCGCCTACCCCTACATGAATGAGAAGCAGATCTAACCTCTGTGACAATCAACCCTTCTATGCACTTGGGGACAGATTTGCACATCTAAACTCTATCACATGGGTGAAGCAACGTTAGGGACTCATATCAAGCAGATGCACAAGCATGCACGGTTTTGCTTAAAAATCAGGTCCAGACATCATATATTCACATATTCTTAATGAAGCACGTGGAAATAGACAGATGTACAAAGTCGGTTACAAAATCTGTTTCTTAAATTTCCACATTATGCAACATTTGCAGGAAAATGTCATGATGACCACATGCAAAGTTTAAGCATCCTGGTTATCAAAAACCTTTAACAGTAAATCGTGCAGATGGTTAATCAAAATATTGGACATCGCGTCTATTTCCAAAACATTTTTCTGTTTTTTTAAAATGTTTTTTTTAAAAAATATTCCACAGGTGAAGTTCATGAAGGACTTCAGCTTCTTTGATTTATTGCATCCATAAGTCATTGTTGACTGTGTGCAACAGCTTTGCATTTTCTAAGGCACAATTTAAGGAAGTAACATGTAACTTTCCAGCCGTAGTCACAATGTCCTCCAATGACAATACCGTACATGGATTTTCTATGACATGCAGTTTTGCATGGATATGCAACTCACATGCAAACAAATGTCTAGTGTTTAAATAAATAGTTGCTAGCTATAGAATACCTCAAAATTATTGCTTCCCTAATAACCACTTTATTTCCATTTACCGACACATCAAAGACAGTGGATGTGCATATAGATAAAATAAATGTCTATTAATTTAGTTTCAGCACTGTTTTAAGGCAGAATAAGCAAATTTCCTCCTCCCTCCCCCTTTCTAAGTTGCATTGCGATCTGCTAAAATGAGTGCTAGGATGTTTTACAATTGTAACACACCCCCCTATTCCTGTCTATGTATTGTAAATGAAGTGACTCAGCTCCAATCACTGTTTCAACAAGCTGCTGGATCACTTTAGGAAGGAGCATACACTTAGTCAAAAAGCACAAATGAAAACTTAAAAAGTTAAAGATGTTTTTTTTTGTTTTTTGTCTAACACTGCCAGCCTCCTCCCTGCCTGCTTCATGCACTCCTGGGCTTTGTTGACTTATTGGGGTGGGTATGTGGAGGAACACTGGTTCAAGGCTGCTTAATTCCCTGTTCTGGAGAGCACCCAAACCATATATGTTTCTCTGCATGAGATTTCAATCAACCGTAATATTTGCAAGTGAATGACTAGATCTCAAACCAACTCAGACTCATCAATGGGCAAGTTACACATCAAAGCAAAAAGCTTCAACCTAGCACCAAATTGCAGCTCAGAGACTCACAAATCAGCTGTGCCCACCCACTCAGCTGCCTCTTCCTCACATCACCTTTCATCAAGTTTAATAACACGGGCTGCTGAACTTAGTAAAAACTGCTCCTAATGGGAATCTTGCCATTGTTAACGGTATGTAGTCTTTAGGTTTAATGAAGAAATCTTTATTGGAGAGAATATTAAGGTATAGTCATGAATAGTACACGTACACAAACAAAACAAACCTACCACTAAAGGTGCAATAATTTATTTGTATGACTCCCACCCTCCACTGAAGGTACTATAAAACCAAAATGCTTCAGAGTTACAGGATGTGTTATCAAACTAGTCTCTGTATAAAAAAAAGTTATAGCTTCAGTTATAACAGAGGTGTGCTGTGATGTTTAGTATTTCAAATTCACTGATTAGATATTTTAAAATTACTTCTCAGCTCAAGTTGGCATATTCTATAAACGTCCTGTAAACTTATATTTTTTTTAATTCGTAGAAATATTATAACAAAGCAGCTTTATTGCATGTTTACTTTCTTATTACTTTCCAAAGAACAAGGTACCAGATTGAAAATCATAAATGTATATGAAAGGTGGGATTTTTTTTATAGAATGCAGGCTTTGCTTTCCCAAACACGGTCATATATGTTTTGCAAGTTTCTTAAGAAAGGGGAAACTCAACATATTGCATTTTAAAGGAGCAGGCGCAGCTTTTTAATGAGTTTTTAAAAATGAGATGAGAGCTGTGATGTCCATGGATTCAAGCTCTTACAAGTGATTGTCTGGAGGCAGCCAATATATGTGAGAAGAAATATCCTTCTTGGAAGTTATTAGGAGTGAAAATCATGTCACAATGTAGTCGGCTGTCCAGCAGCTGGATAAAACAAAACAAAACAAAGTAATTAGCTGACAAATTTTAACAAACATACATAGGCATTTCCTCGTATGATTTCTACAAGTTAAAAAAAAAGGTATCTGGAAATATGTACTATTCGAGACCCGCTTCTCTTTCTTCCTGCGAAGCTGGGGCACTGGCTGCAAAGAAGGATTCAGTATAAAACCAGTGGAAATACATTTTCCACACCATAACAGATCAATGCATTCTGCATGCATTTTTATTTAATTTTCCTTCCCAAATACTTGTAGGCATATTTACTTTTAGGTTCTGCAAAGGCAAAATAGTAAAGCAAAGGACTGATGAGTCCTCTTTAGCTGTGCCTGGTTTGTATTACGTGGTAATACAGAGCCCTTGCGTTATTTCCCCATGCAGGGAATGTCATGAACTTACTTCTTGCCTTTGGCTTCAGCACTCACAAATCTGTAATTTTCCCCCATGTCTGACATTGAATACCGAGTTTCCTTGCTTCTGAGGTTTTGTTATAGAGAAATAACCTACCAATAAAACCCTGTTGACTTTTATTTGAAAAAGACACATTTTGGACCACTGACCACTACATTATCTTTAAAGCTTTTCTCAAGGTTTTTAGTAATTTACTTTAAAATAAAATCCTCCACAGTTTCAAATAAGCTTCTGGCAGCAAAATATTTCATTAAGATGTCCATAAGTTTTGCAAAACAACACAGTAATTCTGGGTTGGTCAGAGACCATCAGTTGTGCACCTTTCTGAGCAGGTTTTCAGATGTAGCTGTGGGAGCATTGCAACAGTTTGTTCTTCATTTCAGATGTGGAGTCTCTCAAATTCTAGTTAAAAATGAACTAACCATTTTTGCAGTTTCATCAGTTTGAAACCAGTACCAAGAACCAGTGTAACCTAAATTCATCTCGCTCACACTTTGAGACTTTGCATGAGGAGTGGACACAGCAGGAAGAGGCAATATGTAGGAAAAAAGATAAAACCTTGCCATTATGATTCTTCAGGAACCATGTTTTCTCAGAATGTATTCCTTCTGTCATGGTCCTGGCTACTGTTGTGGTATGTATGTACAAACACAAAACCTTACTGCATGAAACACTATACATAATTCGGTATTGCCTTTCTAGCAATGCTGCTCTTCAGATGATGATGAATGGGGTGATTTCTACAGCACATAAGTGATAAATAATTTATTTGAGCCTCCATCTATCCCTAAGGGACCTCAATTTTTATTTAAAGAAGAAGAATTAAGAAGAAAAGGAAAATAAGACTTGTATCATCTGCTTTTCTTTTTTTGTGTAAAGATGGAAGTGCAAATGTGCACTTTAAGGGCCAGGATCTCATTCACATGAAGAAAGTTTACAGTATTAATCCTGAGGAGGAAAAGCTATTTCTAAATGTGTCAGGTTTAATAAACAATAATAAAAAGTTGCTAACATTTCTTAGCAAGATTTAAAAACAAAATCACCAAACAAATAGTTATACAACAGCACCCTCTAGCTCTGCTGAGCGGGAAATATTTCTCTCTTGGAACAGGAAAAAAAAAATCTATTCTGCTGGCAAAGGTAGGTACGTACTTTTCCTACCCCTGGATTTCTACAGCCACTGCTTTTCAAGGAGAAGGGGAATAGTGAGTGAAAAGACTTACATATCTTCACTATCTTCTATATCATCAATCAGAATTGTAGGCAGGGATTTTAATGAACATTTACCAGGAAGGCAGTAATTACTGTAGTGGTTTCTTTCTGTGTCCCACTGTTTTGCACAAAGTAGAAAGCCAGCTTGACCACTGCCCATCTCATATCACTGGTGACATCAGGGTGAAGCTAAAATGCTCTAGCAATTTGGTATCAGTCACAGAAATCCAGGGCTAAGAAGGGCATTCAGGTAGCCTGCACTAAGCAGAAAAATGCATCGAGTTTTTTTCTGACATGCAATTGTCTGTCTCGTTCTTCAAAACTTGCAGCAAGCAACACTTTAGCATATGTCTGGGAATACCACCACAAGATCCACTATGAGTTATAGAATGTTCCTAATATTTTCCTTGACCATTTTTTCAGCAAGTGGAGGCTTGGAGGCATAAAAATTGGGAACTTCTCCAAACAAGGCCCAGGGTTCTATACCTAGTAGAAGTGTCTACTTTGTCTCATGTGATGTGACAGAACCAAACCTTCAGGGCATGTAATCTGTGCACACACTTTATATTTACGCAGAGAAACACACTTTAGGTCTAATATTGCTGAGCAGTGACCCTGTAGGAAAAGTTTAATGGGCTTGGAAATCTTTTGTGATACAGGAGGATGATTAAAATAACATGGGATGGCTTTGGACAGGATTTGGTACTTACTTCTGGATCGGATATAACAATCGTTGCAGTTAAGAAGACCATTTCTGATCCTGACATCTGTTCCACTTGATGTATCTCCCAGCTGTCCCTTGCAAATGCCACACTGTCAATCGAAGAACAGAGAAAGTAAGGAGCACTACAAATCAGTGAAAGGTTTATTTCAGAGCAAAAGTACTTAGGACTGGATTTCAGCAGTCTCTACCTACAGAGACATGAAGATGTGTGATTTTAAGGGACATCTGATTATGATGTTGCATTCTGGAGCCAGCTCATCTGTGTTAGACAAATCTTAGAGAGGCAAAAAAAGGCCTCATGAAAGTCTAAAACCTACAGGGCCAGAGATAATAGAAATGGGTACTTTCTGAGTTCTCTGGAAAACACTAACTTCAGACATTCAAAAACAGTTGTGTAGAATATCTGTTGAGAGCTCTAGTGAATGGCCAAAGGCATTGCCCATTCCATACACAAAGCTTTCCAATCACATGTCAGATCAAAGATGCCTTTGGAATGGATCAGGTTTTTGAAAAAAAATTCAGGAGGTAGCTAATTTTATATTTAAAAGCAATTAGTACACCTGGGAAGTTACATGATTCTTCTCTCTGTAAGGGAGCTAAGTTTGCTTGCTAATTCACAGCTTTCAGTTCAATTAACGTCTGACAACAGAATAACACAAAAGCTGCATTACTTTCACTTTCCTACAAACACACATGCACACAAACATACAAAATAAACATGCGAATCCCTTGGTCTTCTCATTTTCAATGTCACATCTACAGCCTTCAATATACTCTACCCACACTGTGCCTGACTTCAGATTTTTCTTAATAAAGCAAGAGACATACCCTGAAGCACTGAATGTGGAAATAAAGACCAAGTGTTTCAATAATCATGGCAGCTCCTTTTCCAAGAGGAAGCCCACAGGTAGAACAAAGCTTCTTTCCACTGACAGATCTAGAAGATAGACACAATTTTAAGAAAAAACCAGCAACTTATGCTAAAACTTACCCAAACGTTTACAAAGGTTCATGGAGAGGGACAGGATGGGAGAATGGAGGGTGTCACAGAAATACACCTTAACCCTTCAACCATGTTGCTGATCAGCCTGCATGTCTGCCTTGCAGGCAAGTAATCAGAGGACTTAAAATTCTTGAATGACAGCAGCTCAGGCCCATTTCCCGGCTAGTTTGCTGTTCTAGACCAAGGGAGATGGAAGCCTCTTAGCAGGGACCCAGATGGCAAGGAACCACATCTGTGGATTACCAAGACTCAGTCAATGCCACAGCAATCAAAGCAGACATTCACACAAATTACCCAACTCAGACTCTCAGCCTGGAAAATTTTCAATCTGTTTTCAAGTGAGTTTGCTTACTGCAAGTCAGAAGGCAGGGATGCTGCTCTTACACCCTAATAAACTGGCAAAGTCAATAATAGCAGCCCAAGTGCAGTACAACAGATCAGGCATCAGGCACTTGCTAACTAATTATAGTTTATGCTGCTGCAGCTACATGCCTGTTAGTATTACAACTAGAGTAAAGCTGAAATCAAATCTCCATCTGCAAAGCAAAAATACTTCAACTCTCCTCTTAAGCTTCAGTCCTTAAGTCCTTCAGACCTTTTAAGTAAATCAGCTGTTTGATGACAGCTGGGTGAGGGATCAGAATCTCAAGAACAACTGGTATCCTTTTTCATAATGGTTTTAATGTCAATGCAGGTGCATTCTTCCATGGGTTTCATGCTCTCCCTTTCTTACCTGTCTGCCAGACTGCCAGAACTAATGTCTGTACAGGGAGATGAAGCTGAGACCAAAAGGGAACCCTTGATATTATGTATCTTCTATGCTTTTTTTTCAGCCAAGGCCCATCCTGAGCCCATCATTCTTTATCCCCCCATGTACACTGACAACACAGTCGTGTCACTGTCTCATTGCTTCATTCTCACTATTCTTTTTGGACTAACTTCCCTGATTTTCCTCTTCTACCTTACAGCCTTAAGCCTTCTGCTCATGTCCCTCTGTATTATTCTTGAGTCCACCTTTGTTTTCTCTTCTCCACTATCAGAGTTATTATAAGGACAAACTAAAGCATTGGACCAAGGAATAAAGCGCTTTGAGAAACTTTTTAAACTACATCTTCTAATCCTTCTGTAGAATAATGAATTACTTTCTATCCATCATTTAAAAAATTAAGATTTATTTCAGGAAAAGTTCTTGGAAAAGGGCATTAGATCAGGATACAGCTGCTAAATAAAGAGAAAAAGCTATTGTGACTAGCTACAAAAGAAATTTTCTGTAAGAAATTATCTGCAATCATATCAAAATTGCAGTTACAACTAGAAAAAAACCAAAAGAAATTGTTCACATAAAAAATTCCTAATAATTTAACATCAATGCAAATGGCATCATAAGGAGGGCTGTACTCCCAAACGTGAAGAAAAATGTTATTTAAATAGAACAAAACTTGCTGAACTTTCTGTGTTGTGTTATTTTTCCCTATTTAATAAGCCAACTGATTTTAATATACCTCAAAATATCAGTGATTCTATCAGGCTGCAGTTAACATTTCTTTAGAGTTGGTGCATGTATCTACTGAAAGCTGCACAGCTCATTACCCAAGACAGTCAAATCTCCAGGAGATTCGCATGAATGGAGAGAAAATAAATTAAAAAGAAAACACAGCAAAAGAGCAAAATGTATTTCAAGTGTGGAAATTACAGGAAGAATTTCCTTTTAAATCAGTAAGTGTTGAAATGTTTGTTGGTGGCAACATCTAGAGCAAACCTTGCTGCTGAGCATGTGACTTCACAGTGAAGACAACATCCTTTGGCTTAAGTGCTCTGAACTCACTCTTTACTGTTTACTTCTGCTGGGGCTTACATTATCCCTTTTCAATTTCATCGAAAAGTCAATGATCAAGCAGAGTCCTACAGCTGCTTTCTGAACTGTATTATTTGAAAATATAACAATGCTGCTGAAGCAGGCAAGAAACACAGGAGATGGAGCTATGTATTTATTCCATGGATAGTTATGAATTTCAGCCTTTAGAAGAATTAATAGTGCATCCACATAATATTAAAGCGATTTACAGTGTGGCAGGTCACCAACGACTACAAGATGTATTTAGTCTGCAAAATTCCTTATTGACCTTTTGTACCTGTTGGGTGAATGACTCAGGGCGGCAGGAGAGCAGGGAGATGATGGCCCAGATCGGAAGTTCTCATGATAGCCTTCCCTAAAATACAGGAGAGAAAATGTATTACTACAGCTGAAAAACAGTTAAAACCAGGTGTACTGACAAATTTCAGTTGATGGATTTCAGAATTTCCAGCTCTAAAGCTTTTAGAAAACCACATATAAGCTTACTGTTCACCGCCGTTTTGATGCAATGGAGAATAGCACACATTTTTTGGCTTTGCATCTTATTAGTCTGCTTGCTATTGCCTAGTCAGATAACTCAGAAGGTAATCATCCGTGTGCATGCTCCTATGCCTCTATCAACCCAATGCAGCTCACATCATGATGATGGAGGGTTAAGACAAGGCACATCATCTTGTGCCCAGGGAATAGGCACAGAAGCACATCCATAGAGCAGATGTGGGGTTGTTTTACTGAGTAAAAACCAAGCTACTCATACTGAAAAGTGGCTTATTCGTATTTCTGTCTGTTCTTCCCTGCAAGAGTTTGGTGAGAAAAATTGGGGTTGTTTTTTGTTATCAGAAATCACAGGATTGATTCAAATCCTTGCTGCTTAAAGCTGTTTACAGATTAAATAACAATTTTCTCAGACACACATGAGCAGTTTGTTACAAGGAACAGGTAATCAAACCTCAGTCTACATTAATTTTGACTGGATATCAGCTTCATAGAGGCAATACCTATCTTGCAGGAGACTGTTCAAATATATATATATATAGGCAAATGAAAAGATAGACCTTTCTCATTAGGGAGACACACTTTTTGCAAATACTAGGAAAACGTATCCCTTGTTTAGTGAAAGATCTGATGTTATTTTTTGGTAATACTCACTCAAAAACACAAAGCAAAGCATCAGAGAAGAAAAAAACGTCACCAAATTTATAGCAGAAAGAAAACAGTATATTCTATGTATATTCTATGTATATTCTATATTCTATGTATATTCTTTTAAAAGCTACAATCCTTCAATAACTAGAAATTAGCAACCAATCTGTCTTTGGTAGCTGTGGAATGAAGCTCTCAGATACCAGTTTCAAAGAGGCAAATTCCTCGTGATATTCCCACCCTGACATTTAGACACTTACTACCTATAAATGTTTGTCTTGGGCATTTAAACCAAATGAAGCACATGAACAGTTAGGCAGATAACCATTTAAAGACTTAAGGAGAAAGAAGACAGAGTGGCAAGCAGGGGGAGTCCTTCTTTGTGAAACTAGTTACTGGGATACCCATAATGAGAAAAGAAGGATAAACATTAGCAGTCTTGCTCGGAAAGCCAGGAATCAAAAGTTTCTACATGCTGCAGGACTACTCATGAAACTTAAGTGATAAAGAATGCTTAGTAGAAATATGAGGGAGAACAGAGTGGGCAGAGATTCTCAATCTCTGCAATAATCTTTATTTTATGTTCTCACCTGCTCACTTCTCCTGCAGAGCATGACTGTTGTCCTGCACTCTGGCCCAGGAACTGCCTCTGCCGAATGTTCTCTGCGCGATGCGGGGACTGCTTTGTCAGAAACTGCTGATTCCAGGAAACATCTACAATGGGAGGTAGGAAAATCTCAATACTTGTGATAAAAACCCTTTTCAGTACTTATTGGCCAGCATAGCTTGTGGGTACACCATAAAGGAGATGTAAGATGTACTGTTACTTAAAAATAAGTTCTCAGAAATCCCACACAAAGTCAGAGAGAGGTTCTGCTACACCAGAAGACCTCTGTGGGACAATATACCCTTGCATTACGTTCACGTACGCATGACTTATCTTGCTGTGAACCTAAAGAGGGAAAGAGAAGTCAAACAGCTGTCCACAAATAGCGCTTGGGAAAATAAAGTATTTCTGTCATAAGGAAGGAAGGACCAGAGAGACAGAAACTTCCTGTGGTGCCTGGGGATCCAAACTTCTCATCAGCAAGAGCTAAGAGGCAGGTGGTATAGTCATTGATCTCCATAAGCCTACCAATAAACAGATTTCTTCCCTTGTAATTTCCTTCTGCGCTTCAGATGGTTGCACAAGGCTCAGTGACAGTAACAGCCTCCTGGCTGCAATGATCTGTGATGCCCAGGCAGCCATCCATCCAATTTTTGAGACAGATCACACTACCTGGATCTTTACAGATTAATTTTGAACTTCGTAGGTCACAGGCTGGGGAGAATCTTACTCTCTTGTGCACCAAGCAGCTGGTTTAGAGGAGAAGAAAAACTTCACTGAGGCTTATGAAAGACCTGTTACCTAGTTTTGATATCAAGACAAAACAAATCCTAGTCCTGACTGTTTAGGAACTTAATGAGAGAGCAAGGATGTGATGGGTTAAGGGGCAAGAAAGAAGCTGTCACAAAATTCGAAGGGAACCAAATTGTTGAAGAAGCCTAGAAGAAAAAAGTCTACTTAGCAGAAGTTGTTAAAAATTGTCAACTCTTTGAAGTTTGTTTAATCACTACTGTAAATCCACATGGATGGCTTGCTGGGTAATACATTCTGTTTTCTTTATCTGACAAAACTTTTATCAAAGCACAAGGAATAATAATACCAGTGAACGTGTGGAGTTGGAAAGCAAACTGCTAAGTTCAACAAATTGAATTTGCATTTGGAGCAAGTAATAATACTGAAACATTTTCTACACATAAATGGTCTGTTTTTTAGAATGATCAATTTTGATGCTAGACTGAAAACAAAAACAAAACTGTAAAGCTTAACTTCAATCTTTGGTCCTACTTATTTACTCTCCACTTGCATTGGATAATCATACTAAAGTAGTGTATTTTCCTTATTTAGGATGACTCTGTTAACAGTAATGCTTTGAGGATATTCCATCATTCAAAAAAAATCAATATTTATGGAGTTTAAGAAAATATTAATTTTAAATGTCATCAAACATTTCTAACGACAAAATTGAGATGGTATCAGTTTAGCCTTGTCTTGAAAAGGTTACATATCACAGGTAGCGATTTTTACTGGACTGAAATGGAGAAAAGGAATCTAAGAGAGGGAGTTGGCCTCTTCTCCCAAGTGCCAGGGGACAGGACAAGAGGGAATGGCCTCAAGCTCCACCAGGGGAGATTTAGGCTGGAGATTAGGAGGAAGTTTTTCACACAGAGGGTCACTGGGCATTGGAATAGGCTGCCCAGGGAGGTGGTTGAGTCACCTTCCCTGGAGGTGTTTAAGGCACAGGTGGATGAGGTCTTGAGGGACTTGGTTTAGTGTTTGATAGGAATGTTTGGACTAGAAGATCCGATGGGTCCCTTCCAACCTGGTTGTTCTATGATTCTATGATTCTAATTAGCTATCAAAACACAAAAGAAGTGTTGGAAATACGCTCTTTGCATCCAGATAAATCCTATATTTGTGTAAGATTATGTAAGAGAAGGAAGATAGCCGTGTTTAACTACTGCTGTGAATATGCAGGCCTATAGATGAGATTCCTATCTGCAGCTGAAAAGTTCATCTCCGATTAAAACAAGAAGATCTAAAATTTCACCTTAAGATTATTTATCTTTGCTAACAGAAAAGCAACTTTTAATCGGAGACGTTCAGTTCTTGAAGATATATGTGTACTGTTGATTTCCAAAATTCTTTGAATTAGATTTCAAGCCACTGTATATGCCTGTATTTGGAAAAGAATATATGAGTATCAAGAGTATTGATTCTCACCTTGAGTCAATGGCAGGTTCAGCCTGGCAGGTGAGCTGCGCTCCATCAATGACACCTGGTGCTCCTGTTCACCACCTTTCAAGATACCCATCTCTGGCTGTCCTGAGAGAACTTTATTTCCACTGCTAATAAAAATAAGTCACATTGTATAAATACTGCTGGGAAAAATGCCACCTAAGACATAATGGCAAGATCAGACTTTGGAATACCAGTCTACTTTTTGCAACAAGATTTTGGTTATTGTGTCAACAATAACCAATCAATAAGGATAAACTGTACACTGAAAAGTCAAACCTTCTGATATACATATCTAGCACTGCACATTGTCATAAATGTATAAACCTGTAACAAATTAATATTGATTGTGATATATATTATATTTATCACCAGGCCACCAGATGCCGAAGCTCCAGCATTAATCATGAGCAGACGTGACATCCCAGAACTCCACAGAACACAAAGCTCCCCAGGATAAGAAACGCTTAGTCATGATCCATACCTCCTCTTTTCTTGCAAGAGTTCATTTTCGTTGCTTTTTGGAGATGATATACTGTCCTGCTCCCAGAGCAGCTTTTTCGGCCTTGTAACTTCTTTTTGTTTGCCTTCCTCTGGAGAGCTGTTTGAATCAGTTGTGTTCTAGAAAAAAGCAGGGAGGGAACAAGGAGCTTCCCTTGAATTCAGCACCAGCACACGCATGAGGCTGTTCCCAGATATCTCATGTTGGCACACCTTATTATGGTAAAGAATGCCTCACGTTCTTCAGTGGAATCATTCGACCTCAGTAAAGCTAGCTTTGGACTGAATAAAGATTTCATCTAAAACAATCAAGTAATCATATTAAATTGTGTGTGAAATAAAAAAGTGCAGGACAGACCAATTACAAGATGATGCTCAGGGTGACAAAATAAAACATATTTTTGACAGAAATCCTTGAATGACTTTCAGAGTCTAGACAGACTCCCATTGGACTTGGTAGGACTTTGTGAGGTATCTCAGTCTCTTGACCCTGCCAGCTTTACTTACAAACTCTGGGCATTCTCAAATGGCAACACCAGTACTACTTCCAAAGTAGTACTGGACTGGGTCATACCTGACTGGTGGAGATTCAAGAAGCCATGTAATGAGATTCCTCACCTCTGGGTGCAGGCACTGAGTGTGGCATACGCAGGTCCATCCAGGAAATCACCACTACACAGCCATGAGGTAAAAGGGCCATGGCTGAGGCCCCTGTCCAGGGATGAGGGATAAGACGGTGCAGGAATCATAGAATCATAGAACAACCAGGTTGGAAGGAACCCATCGGATCATCGAGTCCAACCATTCCTATCAAACACTAAACCATGTCCCTCAGGACCTCATCTACCCGTGCCTTAAACACCTCCAGGGGAGGTGAATCAACCACCTCCCTGGGCAGCGAGACAGATGACCCGGTTAACTCTAATTTTGGAGTTGAATGGAAAAAGGTAGATATCTTCTTCAGTGTGGTTGCCTTAGGTAGCAGAAAATTAATTCTGGGAATCCCACATTTATTCTACTGTTCTCACCTGCAGTGTCATTCTCTGATCTTTGAAAAATACTTATTTAATTAGATGCTAGATGCATCAAATTAAACTTTTTGTTGTCCCTTAAGCCAAAACAGAGTAGAATCAACATTTCTCCATCTGTTTTGCTGCTTCCTAGGAGGGATGGTGGGAAAGAAAAGGAGGAAAAATGGGGAGACAGGATTAAGTCTGATCTCAAGTATGCTTACAGGGAAATCACTTCAGATTTTGTTGCCTTTGAGAAAGTATTTAAAAAAAACCAACCAGAAACAAGTGACTTTTTTTCATAGTACCAGTTAAAGAAGAGAAGCAGTTGCAATGAGAGGGAATGTCAGACTTTGCACTAGCCCAGAACAGTATGGTAGCAGTTTGCTTGGGAGTACGTCTCTTTAGTTGTAAAAATATACGAGCTACAGCACTCTGCTGTACCACCAGCTATGGAAAGGATCCAGGGACTACTCTCACTCTTAATGTTTCCGGGCTTTGTCTTTAGTGATGAGTGAAACTTAGCACTGACGATGGCTTAGCCTTTATTGGCTTACTAATCTGTGAGAAACTCACCGCTGTCTTATTTCCTTCAGTGGTGGAGGAAGAAGAAGAGAGGAGCTCAGCAGAGTTTGAAGAAACAATGAATGGAACTACAGTATCCTCAATTATCTTACGTTCCTTAAAAAAAAATCCAGAATCAATAGACAGCAGGATATAAACATACAAAATGTCAACTATGAGCTTAAAATGTAGACTAATAAAGTCTGGCTACACACTCACTTTTAGGTGCTTAGGTAAGGACATGTGGTACCAAGACTAATGGCAACATCTCAATTTTTAATTTACTTCAAGATTTTGCACTCCCTTTCCTTTCACCATTACCATCTTTGAGATGGGATGTCCAAAACTGGAAAGACTATTCCACTTGGGATGGCACCACTGTTCCTCTTACCATCAGTCTATTAAATTTCATATAAAAATATGGTACATAAGAAACTTCTGAGAGTTAAAAAAAAAGTATTTCTTGTTCAGATCATAAATACAGTCCTCAAGCACAGATAATAAGACATCAATTGGCATAATGTACAACCAGTCAAGTTGAAAACATGAATATTTTCCAGTTTTCTGCAATAATGACCTATAAATGACAGAAGAAAACCACTTTCTGTATTTTTAAAGTTCTACAATTGCAAGCTCTGAACATTTCCTGTGATTTTTTTTTAAAAGGCCAGTGTACAAAATATCTACATGATCAAGCCCAAGGCAGACAACAATTTCATCTGGAGTTGCACCAAATATACACAAAAATGCGCAAGGCTCTGCCTCCAGAGGGAAGTCTGAGCGTGCCCAGACACAACCACACTGACTCACCCTGACTCACACAGCAATTAGACACCTCCACAAATGCAGAGGTTCTGAGGATGACTGCCTAAATATTTAAATACTTTTCCTCAGCAGCTACTGTACTGTTAAAGAGAAAGAGACCTCCCGAGACTTCAGCCTTGAGAAGGCCTTTCCTTAATTAATCTAGGTATGGATTTGTTTTAGTTACATAAGTGAGTGCATTTAAATAATAATTAATAAAAAAAGTAAATAAACAACCTCTTCCTTTGTGCCTTATACCTCCTCATAGTATCTACGTTCCTCCTCTTCAACTTCTCTCTGGGCCTTTTCCCATTCCTGTTTGAGCTTGTCCTGCTCCTTCTGATATTTCTCCTGTTATAGGATATAGATACAGGTAAACTCAGAGCATTCTGCATTAGGAGTAGATTCCATAGTAGTTCCACAGTAAAAATGAACCTGCTAAGAGTGGTTTAATCAGAATCAGGAAGACAAAAATTGGAAACATCCATGTGTGTAAAAACCCCTTCCTTTCTTCCTGTCCCCACTAGTATCTAGCACTTACATTTAACAACTTCAAACCACATGGAACTTCTAACATATCAGTAGTTGTTTAATTTGTTAGAAATTTTTTAATGCTTGGCCAGAAATGAAATTTATTCTCAAAAATTTCAATAAATCCTTATTTATTATACAGTATTAAGAGCTCCAAAAGGTATTGCATACTCCAAAACAATTAGGCATGGATTTCACATTAACGATTTCAGCGAAATAGCATATAGACAGGTCGGTTTTGCAGATACTGCTACTAATTTAAGAGAAATGCCAGTACAATTTAGTGAATGAGGAATACCTCTGCAAGTTTAACAGATAAATAAATAGTATGTAAAGGTTTGACAAACGAAAGCTTATAATTAGGTATGTAGTAAATTTTTATCCTTGAGGAAGGAGAATTGTTTCCACATAGGTTTGCATGAAAGAGATCAAAAAATTGTTTTATAGAATTGGTTTGAATATGGGGGAGAACAAAGGTGACTTCCACACCCCTTTTACAACAAATTGCTCAAATTAGAAACCGCATCTGCCTAATCCATAAGAGATGCATTTACTATTGAGGGAACATCCACATATGCCAACAAAACACTTCAAACATAGTTGAGGATCAACATTTGGTTTAACTCTGCACTACAATGCAGAACTAGTCCTTCAGGTCTTTCCATGGAGTGGGGAATGGAAGCACAGGAGTATCCAAACCACAGGGAATACGTGTATGTTTTCATTTCACTGCTTTTCTTCCATAGAATTCATTCAAGCATCCACAGAGGATGTGGAAAACGTGACAAAAAATGTCCAACTCCTGGCCAAAGGGAGAAATTAAACAGCTGAACCACATGGTGGAAGATGTCATTTCTTCCTTACCTGAAGCAAACGTTCTTGCTCATGCTGCCACCTTTCCTGGCGCTTTCGTTCTTCTTCTGGGTCCCAGGACCAGAAATTGAAACGCTTGTATGAAGGAAAACCAAGCTATTAGACTTTGAACACTCTACTTCACAAGACTACCAAAGAAAGCTACACATCCCCTAGCCTACCTCTGGCAATGATGTGAAAATGGGAAATTGCAAACTAGATAATGGTTCTTTCTGTTAGAAGACAATATTCTTAGCTTCACTGACACTAGAGATTGTCCATAGATATCCAAATGATAAAATAACAATTTGGTTTGCAAAGAAAGGCTTGGGAAACTTCATCTGGAGAGGGGAAAAAAAGGAAACGATCTGAACGAGAGCTCTAAGCAGCATTGAAGAGAGATACCTGCAGATACTCAAATTTTAAAGAAAACATCTATTTTGCTTCTCTATAATCTTTTGTGCAACATGCAAAGCAATTTGTGATTGTAAATAATATTCTTTCATTTCACATGGCTGCCAGCATAGCAGCCTATGGCCTTGTTTTTAAATTTTCTCTATAATAAAGTCTCGTCTCAGGCTTCACTAAGGATCCTATTGCATGATCTGCATTTAGAAATCCTTATAATCAAGGCCAATTCTAGATACCTGATGTCACATTCCTCTCTACTAAGATTTGTATTTGAATCTGATAGGAAGAGATGATGTCTGTTTTTATGTGATAAACAGAATATGAAATACTGTGTATTTCAGAGTAGCTTTTATGGTAGTTTCATTTGTTGAGGAGGCAGTAGATATCTGTTCTTCCCTAATTTCTATGCATTTAAAACGGAATCAAGAATTTAGAATTATGTATTGTTTTGAGATTGTGAAGTTTAAGTGGCTCCAGCAACTGAGTACTGTATAGCTGCCATTCCCTCCAGAGAAGAGAATGCATAAATTCCAACTTCAGATTGTGCTTTATTTGGTTTGTATTTTTTTCTCTCTCATTTCCAGGAGAAAAAAATAATCTCATTCTAATTTGAGGATGTTAAAAGACAGTTTACATTAAAAAATAATTTTTGCTAAACGCATATTTCTAAACCAATGATACAAAAAAAAAATACTCACATTTGATTTGTCACCACTATCAGAATCAGCTATTAACAAAAGAGAAAACAGAAATATTAAATTAACAAAATGTGGTTAGCCTGCAATTAAAGTTACATTGTATCTGTATAAAAAAGCTTTATGTTAGTTTCCTATTTGCTCCCACAACCAAATGCAAGAATGAATCATAAGCAAATAAACCAGAAAAACAGATTACACCCATCACCAACAAAACTACTTTTTATCTGGGTACAGAGGAGCACAATAACTAAAATCACGTTCTACTCTACCACTAGCTAATGGCATCTACTTCTGGCCACAGACGTTAGCAGTATTTGGACACTGAGTGTTACCTACTTTGATCTACTTTTCCCTTCAAGATTCAATGCAAGGAAGGAAAAAGCACAGCAAAGCTGCGGGACGGATGGGACTACGCTATTCAAGAGCCATAGTTACAAAGAGAACCACTGCCATTTTCTATTCAAATGCCTTTGACAATCAGGCTGATTCAAATAAATAAAGGAAAAGGTATTTATAGGCAAGTGATTTCATTTGGGTGCCTGAACAACATGCAACCCAACAGCTCTTTGTCAACTATGCAGCAGGAATAGACACTTTCTATGAAAGCAAGAGGTAGAGTAAGTCCCCATGATCATCAGCTTTCACCCCAGCCCCACATCTGAAGACACCTACGACTGGAGGCAGCAGAAGGGCTGAAGCTCGTCTTAGTGTTGCATTTACCTGACTGTGAGAAAAACTGTGAGCGCCGCCAGTTGTTGCGAACCCTAAGTGGAACCGCGGCCCAGCGGGGCGGCTCTTCAGGCAACGGCACGGAGACAAAACAAGAAACACAGCGCGGTCAAAAGGCGATGACGGACTCTCAGACCCGAGCCACCTCGACCACAAGAGGGATTTTGACTAGAACTGCTTTGGTCTATCAGAGCTAGTTTACAATGGACCTACAGGTTGCACAGACTGTCTGTATTTAAATGATACTTGCATAATATAGCTCCTAACCCTATGTGAGACCTATTAATGCTAGCCAAGGGCAGCCAGCCACTCTTGCAAGTCTATGCATGGTGTTCTCATTCACTCCTATTGCAGATACAGGGTTTTTTTTAAAGAGTTTTGTGATCTTTTTAGCGCTGTACGTGCAGTGAACACTAGAGAGCAGCCAAGTGTTCAGCATCACTCAGGAGAGAAACCTACCATACATTACGTGATGCTTGGATTGATCCAAGCTCAACAACAACAAAAAAAATTGTTCCTAAAACGTGTTTGGAAAACACATCACTGTTTAAAACAAGCGAGACTCCTATTTCTTTTCAGAAAACCACGTTTTCAAAAGAGGAGCACTTTCAGTAGCTTCAATCCTGAAAACACTAGGATAATCAGTACATTACTTATACATAAACTAACAATCTAATAAGTTCTCGGAGGATGAAAACTTCAGATATTTTTTCTCTTTCTTTCCCAATACTTAGATACACACATCTCTAAAATCAATATCAAACTACTAAACACTATCAATCTCAAGCAAAATTTTGTTATGCAGGCAAAAAAAAAAAGTTCTGCTTTGTGAGAACTCACGATCAGCACAGGTCAAATTCAGATATGTTGCCAGATAACTGTATTGCTCATCTATGATAAGGAACTTCACATGAGCAGTTGAATGCAGAAATTACCTCCAAAAGTTTTTATTGTGAGGTAAAACCATTTACATCTGAAAGCAGCAGTACTAATACAATATAATACACTTCAACATAATACAGCTTTTATTGTTGGGCCATGTGAGTGCATGACAGGGCTCACCCTGCTCCACTCCAGTGTGTCATGGTTCTCCTGTTGTGTTTAAGGAGAACAGCCAGAAGAGGCCTTTGCATCATAGAAGCCACGCTACCAGTATCAGTCAGATGCAACTAGGAAATAACTACTTTAGCTCCAAATCTCTCCACAACATTGATACGACACATCTCCTTGAACATCATAGGCACATATCCAGCTGCTGTCCAGCTGAGTTCCCCAAATGCTGTTTGCTCACCTTGTAGACCAGAATTCTGCAGAGTAACTTGGCTTGTCTCAGGTAGTTTCTTTAAAAATGGCAATACTACACTCCCCTCTTGTTCCAGGGCTTTCGGTTTCATCATCTGTTCAGACATTTGGGAGTAAAGAATGGCATTAAAAAAACAGCAGGTTTAATCACAGGTTAACTTAAATTCTTTCTACTTATTTTCTTTATCAGCATTTTTAAACATGAAACATCTATCTCCAGAATTACAACATGGAGTTGCAGTACTGAAGTTGTGGAAATAGGCAGTAGCTGTTTGGTTTTGACATTCATGCTGCCCTGCATACCAGCCCTGCATACCTGCACTTGTTCAGCCCATCAAGAGGACCAAGAAGCTATGCTCCACTGTCTACACCCTCTGAATACACTGCCCTTCCAACACTCTGAGGGACAGGGAATTGAACATTAAGTTCTAATATCTGCTCCAGAGAGTTTACAGGTTCAAACAGACACCTGTGCTATTCAAACCAGACACTGAGGAGTTCTTCTGGAGGAAGAACTCTCTGGCAATGATAGGATTTGGCACAGAAACCATATTCCAGAGTCATTCCCTGTCAGGTTGTTTTGAATGAATTCCTGAAGTGTCATTATATAGAGAAAAATACCAATTTGCACAACACACATTCCCATGTGAGATTTTTTTCTTTCTTTTGCTGTTTTGTTTTCCATTCCCTCTCTTTCTTGCCCATACATACCCCCAGTGTAGCAGGGAGCTCTGCTTCCTTGTGTTGTTCCATTTCAGGTTTCTTCACATCTTTCTCACTTGAAACAGCTTCCTCTGCAGGGCCAGGACTGGGAAGAAATTCTAATCTCTTCACAACAGGGCTGGCTGCGGTTGACTTGAATTGCTTTTGATCTGAACCTAATTCACACATATAAGAGATAATATTGCATGGTTAAGACGTTTTTTCAAATAAAATATAGAACTATTTCTTACAATCCGGTTCCTCACTGGATATGCTGATAGCCCATTTACTGGACGTGTTGAAAAAATAATCTTCTTTCTTCAAAAGAGGCAAAATTCATCTCTCAGAGAGGATAAAGCTTTAAGGGTGACATTCACCTCAAAATGTAGATGCTTACACTTGACTTGGACACTATGGTGCACCCTTCATGGTCAATGAAGACAGAGAGATAGTTCTTGGAGAAGAGTCACCTAAACTATTTCAGACACTTCTCTTTGGTTGAGATTAGCTATAGCCTACAATATGCCTACTGAGGTACAGGTCTCTCTACTGAAGTTGTATGACAAATTCTATCCCAAGATGCTACCCAGACAAGAAGCTATTTGACAATTAGCTTGGTCTCATCAGCAGTACCAGAGGATATTCATGTCAGTCAAGTATCAGACAGGAAAAAAGTTGTGCTAGCAGGAGGCCTTGGACTGGAATAACCCAGTTGGCATTCAACTCTTAAAAAAACTCAGCAAGTTTAAGCTAGTTTATAGCTGAAGGAACAAGGAGTGCATGGGCTTACAGCTGACGACTGTGACAGCTGAATTACTGTCAGCTGGTGCCACCACTGAATGTAGAGCAGTTTCCAGCATTCCAGCCACTGCACATGCACCCAGACATCTCTCTAACCTTCTGAAGCAGAATCTCAGCTTCAGATCCTGTCCCTCTTCCAACAGTGGCAGTAGCAGCAGCTTCCAAATGTACCTCTTGAAAAGGCTAGGAGAGGGAGCTAAGAAAGAGATGCACCCCAAGGCTTCACTAAGAAGCTGCACCCAAGCAGAGATGAAAGCTGCCTCTGCTGCCTGGCAGATGAATACAACTTTGGAGCAGTTTCCACACTACTAGGGACAGAGGGCTCAAAGCATGGAAGTATCTGGCTTGTACTGAACTGCAGAAGAGGTTCTTATTCTACCAGAAGGTGACAAAGTCTGGACCACATCTATCTCTCTAAAACAGACATAATGAAAATCCATATTCCTCTACTATTTCAGCTTTTGCAATGTTATCTCAGTTTCCATTGGCAGCCAGTATTAAACTTTGCTATCATAGAATCATAGAATCATAGAATAACCATGTTGGAAGAGACCCACTGGATCATCGAGTCCAACCATTCCCATCAATCACTAACCCACGTCCCTCAGCACTTCATCCACCCACACCTTAAACACCTCCAGGGAAGGGGACTCAACCTCCTCCTTGGACAGGTTCAGTGATTGATGTTTAGAATTTGTCACAGGTGTAGACCCTAACACAACGTGGCTTTGTGATTCGTAGACAAATATCACCAACTCATCACTGTTGACTCTTGAGAGGAGAATTTAGTTGGTTCACCACAAGACTGCAGCTTCTATATTACCTGCCTGGTACAACTCATGATTGTTAACCTCTGTACTGGTATGCAACGATTTTTCTACCTGAAAGCTTGGCCTGTTTCCACCTATGAACCAAAGTAATTAAGCCAGGTAATGAGCCCTTGCTAACAGCCCATGTGTTTCAGTCTTGCAGCATGTCAAGGAAAGGCTGGATTTGCTTCATTTCTTGTGGGAACGATAGCTCATTGATGTTTGTGGGTAAATCTCAATTGTTTAAGTCACATTTATCCTCAACAAACAGGAGCAGTATACTTGTACATCAATTACAGGCAGAAGTTTCATTTAAATACCTACTTCAAACAGTACTTTTTACTTACCCATATAAAGCTGAACTTTGATAGATGCATTTAAAAAAATGAACAACAAAAAGAGACCATGAACTTACTATGACAGCAGGCAGTAAAGGTAATGTTTCAATGCTGAAATGTAATGTCTCTAAAAGCCCTATAAGGAAGGTAGCTTCAGATTTTACCTGTAAATTTATTTCCTTTGATCACAAATCATGCATAAAGGCTTTAAAGTAGAAAATCAATTGCACGCACATTTAAAGCCCCTATGAGGACTGAAGTGTCCCTTCTTATTCTCCCTCCCTGCTTAGAGGGAAAAAGCATTAAGCAGAAACCATCGCTGATGAACAGTTTCTGTCTTGATTGATTTCTGATTACAGCAAACTGTGGCACGAGCTTTTCACACACACAAATAGCAATGCAGATAACATGCACCCCAAGCGATGTGCAGTCAGGCAGCCATTTCAGCCACAGAATCACAGAACAGCCCAGGTTGGAAAGAAGGTCAAAAGATCATCATCTGGTCCCACTTTTTGTGGGAAATGGAGTCTAGAGGAGATTGTCTAGCACCTTGTTCAGTCGCACCTTGAAAAGCTCCAGGCATGGGAACTCTACTATAGAATCATTGAATGGTTTGGGTTAGAAAGGACTTTAAAGATCCCTGCCCTCGGATTAAAGACCCTTCCACCTCCCCTGTCATTGGTAATGACACTTTCCACTGGTGCAGGCTGCTCAAAGTCTCATCCAACATGCCCTTCAACACCTCCAGGGACGGAGTATCCATGACTTCGCCAGACAACCTGTTCCAGTACCTCACCATCCTCACTGGAAAAAATTTCTTCCCAATAAACCTAAAACTACTCACTTCTAGCTTAAAACAATTACCCCTTGTCATGTTACTACACTCCCTGATGAAGGGCTCCTCCCCAGCTTTCCTGTAGGCTCCTTTCAAGTATCGGAAGGCTGCTGGAAGGTCTCCCTGCAGCCTTCTCCTCTCTAACCTTAACAAGCCCAACTCTCTCAGCTTGCCCCTAGGGAGGTTGTTGCAGTAAATGATTGTTCTTACTGTAAAACATTTCTTACATTGAGATATCCAACATCTTCTGCATTTTCTAATTAACCCTATTGGTGCTGCATCAGATGCACTTGTTGGACTCCTGCTGCTGGGTGGGCCTAAGCTCCAGCACGGTGGTGGACAAGGGCAGGAGCAAGGGTAGCAGAAATGACCCACCTGGGGATGGGCATGCCAGGCTCACAGGTCCCACACTTCCAGGGCTGGCCTCGACCTGCTGGCTGGAGGCTCTGTCTGCTTCCACCGGGGAGGCCTACAGTGAACAATACAGTAGAAATACAGTGAGCACCTTGGAAATAAAACTATGTGTTAATCCCTCAAAGTAGTACTTACTGCTTCTTTGTAACATGTTTGAACCATACTGGTTTAGAGCTCAGCAGGGAACTGGGAAGTATGTTTTGGAGCAGTATGTGCCCCTCAAGTGTGCCACTGAGCTTTAATTTTTTCAAACTGTTCATCAGCAGCCATTAATGTGGTGGGTTTGGAATAACTCTTACAAGCTCTTAAAATTCCAGGCTATCTTGGATTCTGTTAGGTGGAGATAAGCATACATTTCGCCCCTAGTTTCCTTTTCCAGAATAACACACTAATGTATGCATTAGTGAATACATAGCACATACTAGGGTTTAAAAAGTGGCAATGTAATTAAGTCCTTCCTTTATTTCATGGTTGTCTAAACAATCTGTTATCTGAAGGGAAAAGCCAGAGTCAGTATTAAAGGTAATGAAACACTCAAAACACTATTAAGAGAGGACTGAAAAAATATGGTGAGATCGTATCAAGCCAATAATCCAAATGCCTTTGAAAAGGCAGGACAAGGGTGTTGCTGAGCTACAGCCCCACTGCCAAAATAAGGGTAGCACTTCGGCTGATCTATTTAGCAGCTTCTATGATATGTGTGCTTTCCCAGTAGGCGAATTGAGAAAAATCCGCAGCAAACCAATCATCCACAGCACAGTGCTTTTGATGCATGAAAGATTTAGAAAATGGCACACTCAACAGCGGAAAATTAAAAAAGCAGACAATTTTTAGAAATAAAAAGTAATGTATTTCAGAAATAGCCTTGCCTTCTTGCCCTCCTTCCACTCCTCCATTTCGGTAACAGCTGCAAGGGAGGAAATCTATTTGAATTTCCTCTTTTCTGGGGCAGGATTCAGATCTCCACCTTCTGCATGCATCCCATTTCTCATCCCCACATACCTCCATAAACCTACAGACCCTTTTCTGTCCATGCCTCATGAAAAGCAGACCTGGGCTCTCACAGCCTGGTCATTGGGAACATCTGCTGTCAGTGCAAACAGGACACCAACATCTGTGGACACTCTAGCTCTAGAGAGCTTTGCTATCAGCAGAGCTTGTGAGTATCTGTCTCTCCTCCTCTCTGCAGGGAGGCAAGCTCTGGAGGGGAGTAGGGAACACAACTGGGAGGATGCCCTGCAAGGAAATAAATGGTGGGGACTGGTTTGGGGCTGTGGCCGGGGCAATGACCCTCAGTGAGCAGTGACAACAGAACAACAGAAGGAGCCCCAGCCTGCCAAGGGCTGTGCTGCCACCTCACAGCAGGACAGGTGCCAGATGACAGCTATGAGTGTCATGAAGCGGTAGAGCATCTCCTCTGGTGCTGAGGAGGAGCTGTTGAAGCTGGCTTCCCACTGTCCTCCCCACCACATGGAGCTTTCCACCACTGCACCCTCACCTCTGCTGACTCTCACCCTCCACTCCACCGGCCTAAAAGTGTTTCTCACAACAGATGAGGCGGAGGGTAAGACACACATTCCAAAAAGGCAGCATGGGAAGTTTGAGGATCTCCTTTCCACCACATCCACCTGTGAATGTGTCTATATCAAGGGTAAACAAGGCACAGGGCTCCTCTCCAAGTGTCACATGCTCCAAGGAGAGATGGTCACTAGAGATAAAGCATAGGCTAAAAAAATAGGCCCCAAAGAAATGATCCAAAGACTGCAAGTCCTGTGCCCCAGTGATTTGCCCATTGCCACTCCGTTGCTTTCCTCCGTGTAATCCACCTCTTCCTTTCCCAGCTCATATAGACACCAGCCTGTGTTTCAGAGAGAGTTTTCTCACCAAAAGCCCCAGCAGAACACAGCAACTAAAGAAAATGTCTCCTTCAGCCTCAGTTTTGGCTCCTGAAATGACAAGAGCCAGGGGAGAAGCTACTGAAACCTTTTCCCAACTTTGTTCAGTGCAGAAATATGCGTTTCTTTTCTCCATGAGGACACCCAGGCTGCCCACAGAGGTTTTCCCTATCTGAAAGACCAAGCCCTTGGCAACCCAATCTGATCTCATGCCTGATTATGCTTTGAGCAGAAGGCTCAGTTAGAGGCCAGCAAACTGAATGATTCTATCATTCAACAACCTGCAAACTTTTGTTAAAGCTACACAAAGGGCTATTAATGTGAACTCAGGGCTTGACCTAAAGAAGGCGTAATAGTTACTAACTGGAGAAGCAACAGGTGCCTATTAATCAAGTCTATTTGCTGTTCCAAGGCATAAGCCTTCCAAAGAAATGGCTGCCAATTTAAATTATTAATGTTCATATTATTGTTATCTATCGCAAAGCAATGGAATTCACTTTCAGCTCCCAAAAATCAAGTATCCACAATGAAAAATCCACTCCCCCACCCCTCGATTTCAGCTTTTATTTCAATGTCAGGGGCTTTAAAGCTATGAACATTGATAAACTGGGTCTGATATAAAAAGTGTTAGTGCTATCTACACCCAGGGAATTCAAGTGCGACAGCAGCTGGAGCTGGGGGAAAGCACAGCTACTCTAGCTTTCCAGAGAGTTTAAAAAGCTCAGTGAATGCACTTTTGTAACCTCTGTATCTAGAGTTACCTCAGGAAACAGAACACATTTCTGTGTCATGTAGCCATCCAGCACAAGTGCAATAACTAAATCTACTCATAACATATATCCAGGAGACTGAAGCAGGTATAGACATAGATGTTATTTATAGAAATTCTTTCAAAGAGGAGTAAAATTTAAAAAATGGCATGATATAGAAATTCAGTTCCTGCTCATGAGACTTGACTCTTCCTCCTCCCTCTGCTGAGCAATTAAATACTAGCCACATAAGGCTAAAAATACAAAACTGATTAGTAAGTAATTTATAAAAAAATTAAGTCAACTTCACTGGGGAGGTCTCTCATTCCCAGCACACCTAGTTCTATTTATAACACCAAGTAATGTAATATTATCTAGTATTTTATCCACAGGTATATGACACACTTAAGAAAATTCTTGTACTGATACAGTTGATAAAATTTCTTTTCTACCACCGACCATCGTAATTCACTTTTAATAAATATTTTGTAATCAAATGATGATATCACTGCATGAAATGAAAAAGGCATACAAGCAGTTTATTGTACCTAAGAGGATTGTATTTTGACATGGAGACTGAAAAAAACCAAACAACTTGGGGAGTGATGTTTCTGAGGCATTTTGGGGGAGCTCTCACACTTCGGGATGAAGGATCCAGGCAGCCTCTTGGCACCACCCTGGTGCAGGGCCATATGTCTTCATGTTGGTAGAGGCAACCCTCTGCAGGGCCACAGAGCCAGTCTATACAATGGCTCTGCTGAAAGTGCCTTTGAGGGAAGGTTACACGACACCTGCTTGTCCAGCACTACAAGCAATGAAGCCTTCAAAGGAAGTAGAAAAGGCCTCTCTGCGCGGGGTCTGTGGTTATCTCTGCCCCTAGATTCAGGCTGGTGTGAAGGCTGTCTCACTGATTCCTGAGAACTGAAGAATGCTGCCTTCCTGGATTGATGATTTTATTACCTCATTCACCTAGCTACCCAAGAGTTAAAGTGAACTTTCCCTTAGGATTTAGAAGCCTTTGTCCATGATGGGAAGTTAAATACTGTAATTGCGTTTGTGGCTACGAGCACACCTGTAACAGAGGACAAAGCAACACCTCAGTTCTGCTAACCAAGGTATCCATTTAGCAAAGACACAAGCACAGCTGACTATACAATGTAATCAAACATCTATTAGGTATGGAAATAAATTAGCTCAGTTGGTAGCAGACAGGATTTTTACCCCATAAACTAGGATATCAGCCTGAGTATTTCTTTAAATATTAACATACCAGCCAGAAATAGCCGCATTGCCTATTGCTGTGGCAGAACCGTATATCTTTATAAAACCCTAAAAATACAGTAACAAGGAACTCCTAGAACACTGAACATTACAACCACTACAAGAATTCAAACTCCAAAGGAAGTTACAGTAGAACTTTATTAACCCTTATTGTAAATTAAATCAAAACGTAGTCAGTTTACACTACTTGTACACAAAATCACATGAAATAGCGTTACGGTATGTTCTATGAAAACATGATAAAACAAGCTGTTTGGAATCAGCAAGAATGCAGAGATATTGTGAAGAATCAGGTTATAACTACAGTTTAAATTCTGTAAAATCACTCAGGAATGTAATTGTTTGCAGTATCAATAGCCACATGTAGAAATTGCCCTGGCACATCTTTCAGACTTCAGTGATTAAAACTGTACATGTCATTGACATTGAAATTTTCACACAATGATTTTCCAGTGTGTTCTTTTGCCAGCGTTTTCTGTTGTTGTGAGTGGTAATGGTGGCATGACCTCAGGTTGCTACAGCTAAGCGCCTTGCACGCTATGCCAGTATAGTACTACAGCCAGAACGTTGCTCTGACACATTAAGTTATCTGCCTCATCTGGTAGCTATATAATGCTATTCTCAGGCCAGCTATTACAACCAAAGACCAGGGTGAAAGCTTTTAAAGTTTTTGCAATAAATGCCATCAAGTATTCATGCTAATAATTTTTCTAGAGTTATTACTGCTCAATTGGGATGTAAAATAAGATTTTGTCACTCATAGAGACTGAAAAGCACACAAAGGTCTGGAGAACAGGACAGACACAGATTCATAACCATTACTCTTACTTCAAATCCTAAACCTTTCTTCCTTTAGGTAGTCCAGACCTCCATGACTCTTCCCATTTGTGGTTCAAGGCAAAGTCGTCAATCTGGAACAGATGTACTTACTCTACAAACGTTTCTCATAACGAGTCAAAGAACAAAGACTTGTCCTACTAGATATGTACAAATCAAGATTCCAACCCTGCTCTCCTGTAGCTTGGCCAACAGTTCTCAACCACAAGAAAGCTTATACTTTAATCTCAGTTCAATCAGTGGATTTCTGAAGATGAAGGAGAGTGTTACTTGGATACGAAAGAAAAGTTTGTTTTGTGCCAAACATGCAGTGAGTAGAAATTGACAAGTTTAAGCTAGCTAGCAAAAAATTAAAAGAAAGCCAAAAATCTCTCTTCACCACCACCACCCCACCCTGATCTTTTAAAAGTTGCTGTCTATACTTTTTTTTATGTTGATCAGAGTAAAGCTATAATTAGAGCTATAACAAGCCAATAATTTCTAAACGCTCATACAAAGATTGGTTCAATTAAAGCAATGTTACTTACTAACAAATTAACCCCCCTACGCTAAAATCTGCACAAGTATTGTTTTAAAAGAAAACATTTTCTTCGCCAGCTTCTGAGTCAAAGAGCTACATGACACAACTTCTCAGCATTTATAATACACCCAACCTCTGCATGATGGAAAGAAAACACGATCTAATGGCTGGCAAGTAGAACTAGGGTGAGGAGATGATTCTCACGTTATTGCTGGCATGGCCGCTGACCGACCAGTGAGTCTCTAGGCCTTTGCCCCAGTTTTTCCAACTGTGGTAAGAGAGGTGTGCATTACCTACCGCCCCTCTTAGCAGGCACATTGCTACACAACACCAGTGGGATATTTTCATCCTTCTTATAGGCCAAATTTATCCCTCCTTGCTTTAAATCATAGGCAAAATTTGATAAGTTACTTTGAAAAAAGATGTTTTGTAAAATTCCTCCCAAATGTAAGTACTCTACCTATATACTACAGACACAAGTATAGTTTCTCTAAAATATTTTTTACCATCCTTCCCACCTGCTGTAGCTTTTTTGCATCTGATTTCATAGTAAATATAGGCAGAAGCTATGTGTTTTCCCATCAGTCTTTGATTGCTAATCATTATTCGATTCACATATAGCCAGGGTCCTTCTCTGTCAAGAAGACAACGAACACTGAGGTCTCACCCATCCAAAATGATCCCTATGCTTCTCCAGCTCCCCCCCAAACCTCAATCATATTAGTATTTTAAGTGGTGCAACTTGACTAAACCATTTTCCAAACTTCAGGCCAAAAGAGCTGTTTAAGTACAGCTGCACAGCATCTTCCCATATTGCAGACAATGCCTGAGGCCAGCCGGACAGATTTAGAGCAGAGCTACACGGCTTCAAAGGGAAGCCTGCCAGGTAGAGAGAAGACAGGACTAGTCCCTTTGACAACTGAATTGAAACAGCAGGGGAGCAGCCCTAAGAGGGATAGAGGAGGAGGAAGGAGCATGCGAAGAACAGGAAGAGAATTAACAGGGGAGGGCAGGAGGGCCTAAAGTAACATATACTTGAAAAGGAATATATACTTCACAACAGAGACTCAGGGTAGAAAATGAATTAATAAAATACAAAACCAAAACAAATCTCACAGCAACTAGTGTGGGGAAAAAAACCCTCTAGAAACAGTTTCTCTTAACAGGCAGAGGAACTAGTCCCTGTGAATCTTATTCAAAGCCTAGGAAGGACACAGCTACCAAGAACTGTATCAATGAAGGCAAGTATACAAACGAAGGCATTAAAACAAGTTTAGAAAAAGGCTTTGAAAACACGCTCAATTTATACATTTTTCCCAAAGGCAAAAGAAATGTAGTTATTTCTTCCTCTCTAGATAGCTCTGCTCCTTCATCTCAGCTGATTTTTTATCCCTGTTTCTGCTGTCTTCTCCTCTCCTAAAAATTCAGTGGAGTTAAGCATCAGACAAAACCTATAGCCCTGGTTTCTCTGTGTGGGAGATGATCCAGTAGCAGATTTAGAAGGCTTACTTACTTCCAAGAAAGTAATGAGACTTGCAAGTCTCATAATGCTGGGGCGAAGAACAAACCCCTTCCTCCCGTCTGGAGGGCTGACAAGGACAGCTACAGAGTTATTCCACATCCTGCCCAGCAAGAAGCCATGTTTTATAAGGAGTAGGACCAGGAGGCCTTTTTCTTCCTTCATTTGAATTCCCAGCCTTCCTAGGAAGGGTTATACCTTCAGAGCAGAGTTGAGTATTTCAGACTTTGCAGATACCTCATTGCATCAGTTGTCCAGAAACCAAAGTAAAATAGGTACAGGGAGAAGGCTGAGTGAAGTGAGTCCAGCATGGCTGCCTGATTCTTGCGGGTAAGACCCCAGAGATTGCATCTATATTGTTTTGCCTGCAGCGGTGCTCGTTTGTGGCTCCTAACACCCCAGCTCCGGTGAAGAATTCAAGCACCCATCCCATGCCCCACCTCTGCAATCTGGTATCTAAGCCCTTGACATCCGTGAACAAGAGCACTCCTATATGCTTAATAGCTAAATTATTGCCTATGCTTTAGTCTAAGGCATGGGGACCTGGAATACAAAACCAGAACACCTGAGTTTAAAAAAAAAAAGCAAACATCTGGGAGGAACAGAACCTATAATCTTATCTTAGGCTGGCAAATTCCTTTAAAGCGTTCAGCAGCTCTCCTTTGCTTCCTGCCCATTATGGTCGCTGCATTCTACTTCCTTCCACATGCTGGGCAGTCTCCTCTCCTTGTACTGCCCTTGATGTGCTTGATACACAAGTGCCAGAAGTAATTATAATGATTTGCACTACTCAGTCAAATTACTGAAGAAACTGCAAAGCTAGCAATATAAAATCGAGCAGAGAAACTCTGTCAATTGCACCACCTGGGCACACACTTGTCATGAGGTACCTGAGAATTCAAAAACCTGTGCCTCCTTTGCCAGTAGCACCATGAGGGCTAAGACACTGGAAGCAGAAATTGGACATAGAAAAAAAAATCTGCATTCAGCTGGTCACATCATCCTCAAAGCTGCAGAAAGAAAGAAGGAGGAGGAGGCTTGAACATGTGCAAATACACCCAAACTGTAATAGTGGCTTCTGTTTGATGAATTTCCTCTCAACTCTTCCACAGCTATACTGATCTGGAAATTCTAAAAAAATTACAGTAATGCTTTGATTTGGCTATTTTTCTTATCGCCATTGTGCTTCTAATCTACAGCAAGATCAGGTTGTTCTTGATCCTCCAAACATTCCCATTAGTGGCTCTTCCACATCACATCAGATGCAATGCTTACCTAGCTTCTCCCTGACAGCCAATTCATTCTGACAGGAGCAGCCTCTGCTTTGTCATCCCTACTTTCCTGCAAATCATTTGCTTTTGACTTGAGGTCCCTCTACCAGCTCCCTCTGACAGGATCAAGTCTGTGCTCACAGCACATCTCAGTTCCCATGCTTGCTGTAGGCTCCATGGCTTGGTTTTCCATAGCCAGAGACTGGCATGAAGTAGGGAAATAAGACAAAAAACACAAGCCGTTTGGCATGAATGAACCATCCCTTCTTGGGACAGATCCCTGCCTGCTCTCTGTTATCAGTCTGGTCAATGCTTGGATGAAATCTGAGATGAAAGCAAATAATTATCATACTCCAACTCTCATCACATCTCAATTCTCTTTGTTGTTACACAGAAAAGAATTGTGAGAATTCCCTCTCCTGCCACTTGTTTGCAATCCTTTTACATGCTTTATTTGCAGTTCAGTCCTCATTTCTTGTTTTGTTTTTACTATCTACATTTATTACAGTTTTGTAGTATCTAGATACCTGCTGTGATTTGCTCCAGTTTTATTCCTGCCTTTTCCCCTCCTTCACTGGGGAGGAGGGGGAGAAAAAGATGAAAAGGTAAAATTAATTTGTTTCTTTTATAAGGCAGTTAAGAAGCACATTGGCCCCTCTGAGCATTTCAACAGCTTATCCCCTTTTCTAATATATCTGAGAGGGGAATGAAAGCTGAATGCTCAAAACTGCCAGCACATCCACATCCTCTACTTTGAAAACTGAAAAGTGAGACCAATTATAATCGCTCACACAGTCCAATTATGTTGCTGATCTAATCAGCTAACATCAGAAGAAGAGCTGAATAAATCTGCACAATAGCTGGGACACAAAGTCAATTTCCCCCTGGCCCAGCACATTTAAAACATGCTTATCAACTGCACGACATTCAAAAAAACAGAGACAGTGGCTGCAAAAAAATTTTTTACTCTTCCCCTCCCATTGCTCTACTCACATCCCAAAGGAAGAAGTCTTTAATTTACAAAGGATTTTGGTATTTTTTCTCCTGGTCTGGGCTCACTCTTTTCAAATAAAGCAAACATTAAACACCTGTGTTTCCTTAGTTAATGGTTAAATACATTATGATACAGAAAACTGGGAGAGAAAGTAAGGCTGGTTTGTTCGTGTTGGTCTTACTGTTGGCTCTTTGTGCACACTCTGAGTGGCAGGCCTCTGTAAACTGAGCTCAACACTTGAGGGGTCCTTCTTCAACTCTACTGGGGGCCTGTCCCCTCTGGCTACTCCATCAAATTTCAGAGATCTGCTTGGCGAAGGAGTAAATATCACTGTTGTACACTCTTTATCCTTCTCTTCCACGCCGTTGACATTTTCTCCATTCATACTGACTTTTCCATCTACCTGTAGAATACAGTTAAATAAATACACTGAGGCAATTACCATGCAAAAGAATTTAGGAATTTAAGACTTCAACATTATATTACAGTTGTTAAAACAGTCTGTGCCATCAGTGAAGGGCAGAGCCAAGCATGCATTTCATCCAACCATGCAAAACAGAAGAAAACTCAATTCCACGGCAGTCAGAAACAAAATTCAGACAGAAGGTAGTGGTTTTCCTAGGTTCCCCGTTTTCCCACATTTATTTCTCCTGGTAACATACACTCTTTGTGTGCATCACAGATCACTGGAATTTAAAAGAACAACAAAGCTTTATGTTAAATTTATACCAAAATTGCTGTGCTTTGGATTGTCTCACGCAAGACACAAGCAGGTTCTCTAGGACTACTTATACTGATAAACTGCATTGTAACCTGATGACCTCACCACAGTATTAGTAGACTGTGCATTCTGAAGCACTGCCATATGAGCTTTGAAAGGTCAGAAACAGCAGAGTTCATCCTGTTCATAACATCGAAGCAAGGAACCAAAAAATAACATTGGGCATTCCACCTTCTCCATGAGGCGAAAAAGTAAATAATTTATTTTCTCAGAAAATGTTTTTATGCTGCCTCCACGAAAAGGAGAAAGCAGAAACAGTTTAACTACTTTGTTCTCAGGGTCAAGCTAGCTCCTTTGATGGGCACATATTCTTGCTAAGAAACCTTTAAGCAAGGAAGTAAATGCAAAATAAGCTGGAGCTTCTTCTGCACTGATACAGCTTCCTCTTGGGATTTTAATACTTTGTAATCATGTTCTCAATGGAGGTGGCACATAAAGACTTCCTTCAGTTTGGAGGGCTGTTCACAGAAGCCATGGTATATGTGAAAAAAGCCTTGCTAAAAGAACTCACAAACCATTCAGCACAATAGGTCTCAAATGGAGAGAGATCACAATAGGACCAAGTATCAGTAATACCACATTGCTTCTACCTAGCTACAGCACAGAGGTCAGCAGGGGTGAGTTTCAAATGGATTTGAAGGAAGGCTTTGCTACTCTCTGCACAGAGATCCTTCCTTGCAAAACAGTGATCACGGGAGATGACGAAAAGATAAGGGAGTACCTATGGACATACTCTTCTCTGCTAATCATTGGACTTTTTGGGAGTAATAGCATAGCTCAGTGATTTCTTAGAGACGCTATCTGGGATATATATGGTGATGAGTCATTTCAGATTTCCCCACAGGTACTGCATAAACAAAAAACACACATAAGAAAAAGCTCAGATGCAAGGGATTCCATGGGAACTTTAACATACTTCACTATTACTAAAAACTGATGTAACAAGTATCAAGACAGTTTTATCAAACTGAGACACAGTTTAAGAATACAAAGTTCTTCCAACCTTATCCTCACTTACCTACTCCTTATTTCACCACTTACTTATCTTCAGTACTTTACTTCTTGATTAAATGGGTTGGATACCTCAAGAGCAGCAATCCAACCTAGTATATGTTATGATTAACTACGGGGGCATTTCCAAGGAGCTAGGCATCCTCAGCTCTGACAGGACCATGGGAGAGTGAAAGCAGTTAGCACCTGGTGCGATTGGCTCCCAGGCAGAGAAAAACTAGCTCCAAAATCAGTATCACTCCTTTCGACTGCTTTTCAGATTAAAAGCTTCCCTCTTTTTTCTCACTGCCATCATCTACTCAATGCAAACTACTTCGGATTTATTTCAAAACACAAGTGTGAGCAGACTGAGCCCCAAGTCCTCTGGGACTGTATGCTGGATTATCTACTAGACAGGTCATAAAAGATCTCAGAAATAAGAAAATCAGGAAAACGCTGGCAGACTGCATAATCCATTTTAGTGTATCTGTTTAGACTAACATATTTCTCTATTTATATTAGGAAGGAAAACCCAATGTTTGAATGATCAGGACAGACACCCCGGTTGCCAAGTTAAACAAACATACTGCTTTCCTTCTGATCTGGAGCAAATCAACATATTGTCACCAGAGCGGAGAATCATGGACAGACTAGTGTTGCAGGGGAAAATAATGCTACAACTATATGTGCTAGGGAATGATTCCTACTGAGACAAATCATGTTCTTCTACATCAAGCAAATAAGACCTAGACAGACTTTTAGTGCTGGCTCGCAGGCTGGAGAAGCCTCTGTGGGTTAGGTTATTTCCCACATATGTGAACTATATACACATGATGCAAAGGAACCATAGAATCACCAGGTTGGAAGAGACCCACTGGATCACCTAGTCCAACCATTCCCACCAATCTCTAAACCATGCCACTCAGTACCTCATCCACCTGCAGCTTAAACACCTCCAGGCAAGGTGAATCAACCACCTCCCTGAGCAGACTGTTACAGTGCCTAATGACTCTTTCTGTGAAGAATTTTTTCCCTATGTGGAGCCTGAACCTCCCCTGGCAGAGCTTGAGGCCATTCCCCCTTGTCCTGTCCCCTGTCACTTGCGAGATCTTGGTCCTCTAAGGAAAAAAAGTGGCATTAATCAGAAAAAAAACCCCAAGCATCCATGATTCACTGATAACTAAAATGTAAACTTTAGAGGAATACCAGCTGAGGTATAGGAGAATTTCACATTTCAACTAGGAAACATGGTGGGAGGTTAGTTCTACAAGAGCTGGGACAGAGATATCAGGCGGGAATTAAAGATATCATAACATGCTTTTTTCACTCTCTATACAAAGCTGACTTACCTTTTAAAAACTGAACAACATGAATGCATCTGGTAGCAATGCTACTGGGACAGCAGCAGGGTTGCAGGGACCCCTGCATGCCATTATCACAGTAGCAGAGAGCAATGGCAGACACAGGGGCACCATAACTTTACAGGCTGGGGCACTCATGCCCTTAGGCTTCACACTGTCAGCAGTAGAGGCTACAATGGGACTTGGGGAAGCTCCACCTTTTTTACAGGTACCGTTAGAAGCAGATTTCTTAAGACTTGGCTTATTCTGGCCTGTACACCCTAGCATATCCCACTCCTTTGCTTTCTTCATCACTGGTTCTGAATCTTACATTTTCCACACCTGCTCAGTTCAAAGATATACTCCTCAGGTTTCATATCCCAGTTTCAGTCTCTCCTATACCCTTCTCCCACAAATCTCATAGCTGGTTCCTTATTCCAGGCAGCCTTGGTTCTGTTGAAGCACTTTCAAACTTACTTTATTTCTGTAATCTTTTAGCAGTTCTTGCAACTGAATGCAGTCACTCTCCATCTCTCACCAGAAATCCCTGGCCACTCTGCTGCCTCAGTACCTATCTATTTCCCTAAACTTGCATAGACAGCCCATATCGCTTCTTTACACCAGTGAAGCAGCCTTTCCTATTCATGAAAGCATTTAAGAAGCATGTTTAGGACAGAGTATCTTTGGTCAAGCTGGCTTTTGACTCTGAAGGAGTAGGGACTCTCCATACTGTCTACATGCACACTGCAGTGTTTCAAAGGCTTATGACTTGGCTGAATAAAATTATTTGAGTGTGGCAAAAATCAGACACAAAAGCCAGTTCAGGTCTTGCTCCAAAAGTCAGGCTCCCTGCCCTTTCCCTTTTGTTACAAAAGCCAAACCAAAAAAAAAAAAAAAACCCGACAAAAATCATGACACATACTCTTTTCTAACCTCTTTCTCAGAAAATACCTTGCTTTCTTTCTTATAGGCTTCTCTTTCCCTGCATTTCCCTAAACAAATTTAGCCTGAGGAAAAATGAGCAGCACAAATATTCAAGTTTCTAAGCAAGTTTGTAACCAGGAAGAGACCACTAGACTTGGCAGCACAGAGCACAAAGCTTAGTTTTACAAAATCAGAATGCTGCAACCATTTTCTACTTAATCACATTAAAAATTTATACACTCAGATGACTTATTTGGGATCTCTTTGCCTCCTGATTGACTTTGGGGAGTGCAATGTATCCTACCTTAAAGTTCTTTAAAACTTCCTGTGTATTTTTGGGCTGTGAGTAAGGCTTGGGTGTCAGCATAGGCACAGCCTTGGAGACAACACTTTTGCTGGGAGATGTGCGGCCCGTTGAACCACTGGGCTCTAGTTCAGTGGTGGGAACAATAGTTGCTTCAATGGTGGCAGTGAATTTTGGAGCAGGCAGCGACTGCTGCCTTAAATATCTCAGAGGATTTGGGTCTTTCAGTGGGGAATTTGGCTCCACTGAATGGCTTCTTTCCAGAATTTTTGGCATCTGCAGACGCTCGAGGACAGCTTCACTGATAGTGAATCTTTCAATGTACTGCTGGAGGATGCTTTCAGCCTCCTCTTGTGATTTTGCATTCTTGTATGCCTCATGAAGCTCCCGCTCTCTTCTCTCTCTACAAGGAAGAAAACACAAGATAGACCATCACATTAAAATTAACAGTGGAAATCACTCCTGTTTCCTCTGCTCTATCAACATCCTTCCCTCTCCCTTGCTCCAGACCTGCAGGTGTGGCTGCCCACAGTTACCCATCACCTATGGAGGACACAGCATTTTCAGACATGCCACTGCACTTTAGTAAAACAACATACTTCTCTTCCACAATTTCTCGGTAGGTTTTGATGCTTTTTCTGCGCTCATTTGTTCCCTCTCCGGACAACAATCTTTCCATTTTCTTTCTCTCAGCTTCTTTTTTTATTAAATCCTGTGAAGCACTCCTCCGACGACTCTTCCACCGAGCCAGGTCCTGTGAGACAAGGAAGGCATGTGAATGCAGATTTGAAAATAGCTACAAACTGGTCACAGGAACCAATGAACCTATCCAGCCATTTTGCAGTGCTCACTCCTGGCTGTGGACCAGGCTCACATCACCTGCAGGCAGCAGTTAAGAGAAGAGTTAAAGAGAAAAGGAGATTATACCATAAAATGAAGATGTTGCCTGACTGATTTTTCTCCTAATAGCAGGATCCAGTAAGGATTTCATAGTTCCACTGGTGTATTTTCTTCTTGGCTTTGTAGTATTGCAGAAGCACAATAGGTAGTGCCATCAGTAAATATGTCCGAAAAGAACTAATCAGGGGACTCATTTTGATTTGAGCAAAAAAACAAAGCCTGATTCCCCAGGAAGATGAAGCAGAAAAACTGTTTGGTGAAGAATTTTAACATCAGATGTGTGGGAGGTGGTAGTTCATTGGAGGAAGGGACATCGTTTCACCATGAACTACAGATGCACTGATGGTCTGCCTTGGAGATCTGATGGTTCCATGACGTGCCCATGCTATCAGTCAGCAACACACAAGCATTGTTGACCCATGCTTTTCTTTTTTTCAAAGAAATATCCAGTGCAGCACCACCTAAATTTAAATTCTTCCTCATGGGCACCCTCCAGTATTTTGGACGCAGATCTGAGCAACACAGGTTAGGGACTAAAGTGGTTCACACCCAGTCAGTGTGAGACACGACAGAGAAAAAGGCCTCCAGTTTGTATTTAGCTCATACACATGTATTCTTGTTGAAGTAATGATCTTATCCTTTTAGGAATCTGCCTGCCCCTAACTGTCCAGAAGATCCACTGATTTTGGTTCTTCATGTTTCTTGCAAAACCAGCCTGACACTAGCACAGAGAATCACAGGAGATTAACTGTTATAAGCACCTATATCTTGCATCCTGCTTGGGTTATGAATTCACAGGCTCCGGAGGGTGCAGAGACGAGATTTTTTTCTATTTTACTTTTTGTATAAGTATTATAGTAAAGAAGTTTCCTAAGCTATAAAATTTCCTTGCAGCCAACTAGTAAAGGGGCAAAATTTTACAAGTAAAAAATAACCTCTGCATAAATTCTGCAAAGAAAAATAACTTCCTCGGAATCTAAAGGGACAGATTTTTCATTTACAAATTACGTTTCATGCAGTCTAACAAATTCTGGTTTTAATAAAACCCAGAGATTCTGTATACATATTAAATTCAAAGGCTATTTTATTAATTACATGGTTTTCCAAATATTTTAATTGCATTTTTATGGGTAAACAGCAGAAGGTATTGCAAGCATAACATTTTATTAAGACAAGGGACAAACCTTGTCGTTTTAAATGTAGCTTAAAACCACAAATTATTGATGTTACACTCAAGGGAATGCTCACATGATCTACATATATCAGTCTATAATCCCCTTCCTGAAACACAGGCCTTTAATTTTTCTCAGCTACTAATTATTCTCATCGAAGTACCACAGCATTTCTTTATTTAGCTACTCCCACTATTGTCTATTGTTCGGAAATTAGTTTTTCATTAGCAAATTTAATAACATAAGCAATCCTCCTCTTTTTGTAATTAAAATCCAGATGTTTATCTTTTACAACTCTGGTGCTTTAGAATAACAACAATTAAAAAAAGCCATTAAACTATTAATTGTCAGCAAATTTACAGCATGAGCGTATAAAAATATCAGACAATGAATGCAGTCTCATCTCCGTAAAGCCCTTTTAATGCCAAGGACATTCCACTAAGGGCATTTTCAATACCTCTTCAAAACTCCTAGTTCATTGTAGAAGGTGCTGAGGGCCTAGAAAACTTGTGCTCTTTAGCTCAGAGAAATTTCCATTCAACAGCAAATAGTTCTCAAACCTCTTGAGTACCTTTGGACTCATCATTGCTGTGAAATTATGGTTTTCCACACATACAGACCTTTCACCTAAAATCCTTTGTTGTTCTGCTATGAGAAGTTATTTCTTAGTTGTATGGGCTGCCCTTTGTTGTACTTTTCCTTGAATTTTCTACCAAAAACTTCTATAAGATGTTTCACAGTAGCACTCCTCAAAGTGGGAAATTACAACCTGCTTGATGAGATGTTGGGGGTTTTTTAATTAAAAAAATGTGCTCCAAATTTCTTACTTAAAACCAGTCTTTAGGAATGAACAGGACTGATAGTAAAACTCCTGACACTTAACTCACCTGCAAATCATGCTTTTCTGTCTTTACTGATTTGCTGAAGATGATACCAAATGCCAGGACAGTTTAAAATTAAAACACATTGAAGAGGATTTTGAATGGCTTTATAATCCAAGCAAGATGTAGCTAACTTGAAGGGTTATTTGTTTGCTTGAACAAGATGTAAAATGTTAGCATTTTCTGTATCTATGCAAATCTATTCAAACCAACTCCCACCTATTTATTCACTGACCTGCTTTGTCTTGTATTGGGCTTTTACTAATTATAAAAGTCAAAGAAATCAGCAGCTAGAAGCTCTTCTTCAATGTTTACCTAACCAGGCTTTAATTTTATTTTTTTAAAAAAGAAAAATACCTGGTGCACATATGGAGGCACTAGAAGGCCTTGTATTCCATTATTTACATTGAATTATGAACTTCTATGCTTTTAGCAACAATCCGCTGGTAAAAAAACAAAACAAAACAAACAAGCCAAACCCCTCCTGACTATTTTATTTTAGTGCTAGATAACAACTGTAGACTCAGCAGATTGCACATTTTGCATAGCTATGTGGCCTCAATGCCAGCATTGCAGATGATGTTGCATACTCACATCTTGCCATCTGGTCTCGTCCTCTTTCAGCTGGTTGTGTATGTTTTGCAGTTTCTCGTGGCGAGCTTTGCTATGAGGCTGAGTCACAGCTTCTTCTTCACATCTCATGTCAAACATGCTCATACTCCTAAAGAAGAGGGGAATAAGAAGCGGTGCAGCATTTTTTAGAGGCTTACATTCCTTGAGATTGTTAGAGTTAAAGCCACATGAGGGTGCTATGGCAGAATCTCAGACACCAGCACAGTTACTAAGCTCCCAAAAGCAGGAGTCCCCTAGAAGAACCAGTTAGCATCCACATGGCCACCACATAGTTCTTTGGGCATTATACTCCTCAATTTTCTCTTGTTTCTGTTAGTTGACAGCAAGTTCACCTCTCGCTACGAAGCATAACTAACATTACACTTCCACCAATAGCTCTTATTAAAATCATTCTATTCAGAACTGAGTTCACAACATAAGGTTCCCAGTTAATTTTCAAGACCCCTCCAATTAGCACCGCAGAGAGGAGTTCCCATTTCAGTGTGCAACAAGAGAGGCTTGAGAAGTATATTTAGGGGCAGCATGGCTAGCTAAATGCCATTCCTGCAAAAACAGGGTAAGCTTGCCCAGAGAAGTACATGCAGCGCAGACAGCATGGTACTCCCTCCCCTCCCTTCCCTCTGTCAAAGAAACTCAATGCTATCAGCACCAACTTATTAATACAGCTAACCTAACAAGGAAAAGTTGACATTCAGCACAAAATAGTTTCTTTCTACACGTTGTATTTTCTGTCTCTGACCTTTGGAGAGTTGAAGGAAAAAAAGGTCATGGTTTCATATTATACATTCATTCATACTATATAAAGACCTTAACATGAAGATAACATTCTTACTACTCCTCCCCTACTACCTATTATTAGTAAAACATGACTTCAGTTGTGCCACTAAAAGCAAAAAGCAACAAAACAAGCCATGCAGTTCCAGATGAAGTGATTTCACAGCAGTCTTCAAACCATCATCTGTAGCTTTAGCTGAGCCAGTGAGGCAGCTAGCCAGAGAAGCACCCAATGAAGATAAAACTTAAAACAACTGTAATCAAAGTGAACAGATACAGAAAGCTCTGCACATAAGCATTTAGCTGACATTTATATTCAGGCAAGCAAAGTCGAGCACAAACCACTCTCAAGGGAAAACCTGAAAGGTCTGGAGAAAGGATGGAAAATTATATGCACAGATCCATCCTGTTAGTAAGTATTTGCTTAAATGAAGGACAGAACATGCACCCTATTGCCTTTAAACATGAACAGCAAGGTTAGCATATTATTGTGCCCCACCCTTTTAAAAAGAGTACTGAAGGAAAGACTGATTTGGGTTTCTCTGTGGGTAGTTTAAGGGTTGCATCACTCAAGTTTGGACTGGAGCACTTCTAAATAACAGAACCAAAAGAGACAGCAAGTTTTGTTGTTTTGAAAACTAAATGCATATCACCTAATAAGGAACATTTAAATATCAGCCACTTGTGAAGAAGATTGGGAAATGCAAAATTTGTGATAAAGGCACCCTTAAAGGGTTTATTCCAGTTTAAGAGCTTTTGAAACTCACACTAAGAAAAAGCTTCAGTCTTAAGTATTTGCCACCTCATACCTACTGGGTCAAATTGGTTGTGTAACTCCCTTCTTGTTCCCTTCCCTCTTGTCAGAGTTTTTCATTCACTTATAGCAGAAGAAAACAGAAGATGCAAAACAGTGGTAACTGCTTCTAGTAGAGTGCATAAGCATCCCTCTGCCATCTGAGATGGAAAAAATAAACATCCTGATGTCCTAATGAAAGGCTAGTATTTATTCCCTGCATTCACTACTCTCAGGTTGCACACAGACAGCAAACCCAAAGGTTTTATGGTTACCAACAACACAAAAAAAAAGGGCAATTTGGAAAAGGCTTCAGCCTAGGCCAGGAATCAAACTATACACTACAACCCCACATGCACCTCCTAATCTAGCTGTCACCTCCTTTGGCAAGGCCTTCATTGCCATGGATAAGCAATTGGGTAGGTTCAAATATCAACTCTGCAGTGACATATTATTGTGCAAATGTATTTTTCCAAGAGAGAAATCTTAAGGAATCACATCTAAAAGCACTGTGCTCTGCTCTGAGTACATGGACAAGCCTATCTGAAAGGTTTATGATAACAAATTTGCTTGACAAGTTCATCCATAGAAAAGAATCACAGGCCAACGCTGAGCTTCTGCTAAAACACACTTTCAATATGACTCTCACATAATTTTATTCTTTTCTTCTTATATCAATTACAAATGGTTCCAGCCAAGACTTGCATGAACAGAACTATATTTATTCCTTCCCTCAACCATGTGCTGGGCTAGCTGACAAGTAGACAGGGGAGATGTAACTCTACAAACTAATGTTAATGATTTTTTTTTCCATTAGCAAAGCTCTGGAGTTTGTATCCAAACTCTGTCTGGCAGCCAGAAGCCATGTACCAGACCTGCTGTTCTAAGAAAAATATAGGAAGTAGCACTGTGCAGATCAAGAGTGTATTTTTGGGGACTAGATCTTTAAGACAATGTGATTTTTAAGTTGTACTACTTTATTCTTGCCAATTACTGTCATTCTTGTCAGTGATATCATGCAGCAATTCCTTTGTGGGTTTTTTTAAAACATGTCTGAAAAGTGTATAAACAAAGTCCTCAAGGACTTGAATGTTCAGACTATCTAACTCAGAAATCAGACACAAGGTAAGAAACTTCTTTTTGTGATAATACATTAAAAATTCCTACGCAAGGCATTTATTACATGGCCACATTACTGTTTTACAGACATACTAAAACAAAACAGGAAGTAACAGGACAGCTAAAGAATTGGACTCCTGCAAACAAATACTCAAAAATCTCAGCTCACTATAATTTGCTTGTCAGGCTTAAAGTATAATGTGTAAGTCTAAATTCACACTGGATGGTAACACTACAATGAGAATTCAGCCCCATTTCTTTGGGATACGGGAATGAGGCTGATCAACAGCAACAGACTAAGCATTACCTCTTCTGAACCTGGAGACAGACCAGGGCTAATGACAATATCTAGCATTCACTAACCAGCTAAGGGAACTTGGTCAGTATAATAAAAGATTTTCTAGCTTTGCCACTGGAATAAACAGTCTAAGACTGAATTTAAGTTACAGAGTTTTCAAAGGAGACTCAACAAACATTTTGGAAGCATTTTAAACGTCAGCTCAATTTATTTTTCCTACTTGAGAGCCAAATTTTATTAGATTCTTTGTAAGTACTTCATTTTCAGAAGGAAAAACTCGACTTGGGCTTATAAGAACTTTAAAGACCGTTTAGGAAAATAGTTGCTCTGTAAAATGTGGCACATCTGGAAAGGATGACAATGAGGTTTCAAAGTTTATTGTTTTGCCTTGTAAAACAAAATCAGAACCAATGTAGAATAAACAGTACTACTTATTCATCTTCAATCCTTTCACATTATACAACCTAATGCACTGCAATGCCTCTTTGAAGGCATCTCCACATACCTTCTCCTATGTTTACATTTAATACAGACATACAAAAATGTGGGAAAACAAATTAACATATCAGTCAGATGGGTAGCCTTTCTGAAATGGCCGGGAAGTCTCCATTAAACTCTTTACCTCATCTCTTGGTATGACTGAAAATGTTTTTGCTTTTTGAGAATGATCACATTTATCCTGTGGCCAAAGGACACAGGCTTTGCACAGCATAAAGTTATCACAGATCCCATAAAGCATATTCAGTCCATGATTCTAGCCTTTACCATTAGAGGTAAGCATGAAAACTTATGTATGAATCTCTGAATACAACTGTTATTAAAAAAAAATCTCTATGCTATTTCTATTTTGCTATTTAATCTGGGAGACAGAGAAGGTCATGTACATTTCTGCAAACAGAAAAAGGATATTATGAACACTATTATATAGGTAGTTCCCAACTATTATTTTTGCTTTTAAATGCCTGTACTTTTAAGAACAGCTGATACTTCCATAGAGCTTTCTAAATGACATTGCATACTATTCTAAACTAGTGTTCACATGCACAACTAAAATACGTTTCAGTGCAATAACGTCACAATCCTACTCCTGTAAAAAGTAAAAGCACTGAGGTGAAGAGCTTAGAAAAGTGATGTCTAGCACATTATCAAAGTATACCCAACCTAGCAGGGATTGAAGAGAAAGATTTAAAAAGACAATAAAGGAACAACTGAAAATATATTTTCCTGGTAATTATTCAAAATTGATTTTATTTAACTTAAAATACTTCTTTTTAATTCCTGTATAGGTCATAAGTCATTATTAACTCCATAACCAGATCAGATTCAACCCAACTCTTTCTACTTGTAGGTGATTAGAGGCAATGGAAATTCAGAAGAGAAAGGGAGGAGAGAGGAGAAAGGAAAAGGAAACAATAGTTTAAGCATCAGCTGGACATAAGTGTTACACTCAGGTTTTATGAGCTTTTATATAAAAAATATTTTTAGCTGCAATGTAAGCCATATTGCATTCCATTTTTCAGTGCTTTTCTGAAAAAAATATTTGCTGAAACACTGCAAAATAATAATGAGGCATCAATTGCATTTTAAATTAGTAGGAGGTGGGAAAGCATGCAGTGTAAGTTGTTTAAAATAGAATCTTGTGAACACAAGACAACTTACTCTGCGTCATCAGACACAGCAGTTCTGGGGCCGAATCTACAAGATCAAATATAAAATTAGAGTGTGGATAAAAACATCAAGTAGTAATTGCAACTGGACCCAAGCAATCTGGGTAATTGTCACTTGACCATCCAACCTGTACTAGTAAAGCTGGCAAAAAAAGAATCATACTGCTCAGGAATTATATTTTCGGCAAACAAGACTTACCTAATCCTCTGAAGGTCCAACTACGTAAAAACATCACCCATCCCTCCCCAACTCCATACTCATGCCCCCATTATAAGAATCTATTCAAGTATACCTAAAATAGGTGTACAAAACAGTTATTGAAAACACACTACGTTACCATTTACATTAAATGCCACACATGCAATGAATGCAGACAAACTCTTAACAGTTACATTCCACAGCAGTGTTCAGCATGTGTGTGTGTGTGTGTGTGTGTGTGTGTCTCTGTGTGTAGCTGAAAAAAGGTACTGGCAATACACAGGTCAGTGTCATCCACTGAAGCGACAGGCTTGTTCAGAGTCATGCAAATCACTTATTTGTACCTGGAATCTATCATAAAAGAATGTTAAGCACAAATGTCAACACTGCAATATATTCTAATCACAGAGAAGCAAGATACACATCTCTGAGGATGCCCAGTAGAGTCTGTCAGATCTCATAAAACTTTTTTTTGCAATTCACATATATACTGTTATAAAAGATTTCTTTTTATTAGATCTAGATAAGATAATATGTTACAAAGCTACTCCGCTTGTTTCTAAGAAGTTATTACTGACATACATAATTTTAGTCTGGACTGGAAACACACCAGGCAATGCACAATCTGAATTCTGAAGTGTGCACACAGGGGCGTACAAGCTGCGTGATTCACACCATACAGAGCTCACGTTTGCAGATGCTCATCCTTGGATGACAATGTTTCTGTTCTGTTTTCCTCAGGAACCTCCTGAAGCTTGGAAGTTTGATCAAGGTGGACTTCATTAAGGCTACCTTCACCCACTTGGGCAGTACAAATAGTCTCATCTTGTACTGCAGAAGGGAGATTGCACTTTTCCCGCCCATGTTGTTCTTCTTGCAGTGGTTGTATTACAGGTTTTCCAGAGCTATTAATGCAGACTTGTGGACTTTTGTCAGGCCTGAGTGAGCCAAAGGCATCAGTGCAAAGAGATGTATTAAGCAACAGTTGAAAAATCACATACACATAATGAAAAACATAAACGTAAGTTAACACATGCCTGCTCCCCCAACCCAAATAGCTGACAGTTAACAAGGTAAAAGAGGCAGGTGCACAAAACAATTTTAATAGACAGCTTGTACTTCTGTTCCTCTAACTCAAACACAAACTGCCTTGGACACTGCCAAAAATTAAAGTATTAAATACATATTTTAATTTCAGGTCTTCTCAACACTAAACCAACATTCAATTCTATGGTAGATAACAGAGGTTTTTCTTCTCCTGGCTGAGCTGTACACTAGCTTTTCATCTGTGCACAGGCACATGCACATCCTTCCCTTCTCATGTGCTTCAAAGATGATGATGAATAAGAACCTTTCCACTCTTGCTAGTATGTGGCTCAAGCAGCCAATACATAAGACTTCAAAGGATTAAACCTCCACCTTCCCCATATAGTCTTACTCATCTGAACAAAGAGGCTTAGAAAGACACTGAGCCTTAACAGGAGAGATGGGGGTCTCTAGATTTCCTCTTTGGAAGTCACTGCTGTGAGCTAAGCCACACACGAGCATCTAAAATACCATATCCAGCACCTCTATTTCCAGCTGGAAACATATGTAATGATTAGTTCATATTTAACCAGAAATGTCTGCAAATGCATATAAATTTCCACATGCGGCTAGAATTTTGCATCTGTGAGTGCTCTGCTCTGAGTCTCTATAGGGCACCACTGAAAGCGCCAGAAACCCTGTATTGTCTTACTTTGAGCAGAATCAGTACAAAATTGAGAACAAGTATGGAAGAAACCACTGCTGGTCCAACAGCAGCTCCTCCAGATCAAGAGACCTTGACAAGCAGCCCACAGGGCCAGCTACAAGAGAGAGAATCACAACTTTCTTACCTCATAATTTTTGTCTCAAGCTCTCTAGCTGTGCCCTGATTATTCTGCTGCTTTGAAAATGGCATGGGAAGGAACTGCTTAACATTGGGCCCCGGCTGTTTTAGAAAAGTTCCAGTTCTTCTGGCTAACATGTCATCTCTTTGTGGATCTGGAAATTTCACTTTGTTTTCTGTTCCACTGCTCTGCTGCTGAGGGATTTCTGGCTGTTCTTGGCCTTCTTCTTGTGTGACAGTACTGCTTAGAGAGACAAGGGACACTGTTGCATGACAAAGTTCTCTTGTACAGTGAAGGCAAACAGCTGCTGAGGCAAGGTGGGGTATTGCTATTCAAAACACAGCTGCAGGGTGACGGACAACTAGGTATCTTTAGCTATAGCACAAGGAGTGAGAGCAATTGAAAAGTTATATCGGATGCCACACTTAAGTAGGCGATAAGTTACAAGTTGGGGATTGCATAAAAACATATGCAAGGAATTATTCACTTGGAAGCTGGTATAAAAGTCTGGACAAGACACCATGGATTGCAAAAGAAATCCCCCCAAAAGATGAAAGGCTGTTTTCATGCTGAACATCAATTAACTACTGAAGTACTTTAATATTGTGAAAGAAAACAGACTTTTTTATGTTCATAGGATACATTCTTGTAAGTAATTCCATAAAACAGAACACATGCCAGGATGAATGAGTGAAACACAACTTTAAAGGCCGCATGAAGAATGGAACAACACTGCTGACTGATCCAAGCTAACACCACACACAAACCACGCATGAAGCTAAGAGAGAGTTGCTTCTGTTCTCTGACCTTCCTGCTTCTCGTGAAGTCTTCTCCCGAGCTACTGCCTCCCCTTGCCACTGCTGCAGCAGATGAGGAGCTACTGACATGGGGATGGGGCTAGTGATATGCCTCTGAAAAGTTCCCAGTCTCCTAACCAACATATCATCTCTCTCAATGTCTGGTAAATGCTTGATGCAGTCTTCATTGGTGATTTCTTGCTGTTCGTTCAAACCACATAGGGTTTGTTCCTCAGAGATGATGCCAAACGCTGGGACAGGTGACAACATTCTCTCACAAGAGTCGTCTGTTCCAGAATTGGCTGCCTCACTGATAACGTGATTGAGAGGAAGGGTGAGATAGACAAAACATCCTCAGGTCAAATGAAAGGTAAGAAAAGGAGCCCTCCAACTCATTTTGTGTTTCATAATCACGCAAACTTAATTGAATGAACTGCTTTCTAAAAGCATTCATTAAAAATTCTTGTGACAGCCACAGACTAAGCGATAAGCCAAATAAATGTTAACCTCTGTTAACTTTCCAGAGCTGCAATTCTCCTTCAGATAAATGCCAGAAACAGAGCACCAATACACCTTGGTTTCAGCATTACATCTTCAAAAAGAAAGTAAATCCATTAGGTTTGAAGAAAGCGGTTTTTGAACATCAGTAAGGCCAGCAAGCTGAAGCACAAATTCCTACTGTGCTGAAAGCAGGCAGAGCAAAGCTGCTGGAATTCAAGAAGCAGAAAAAGCTTGAATGACAGCTCAGACTCTGAGATACCAGTGATTTCATCACTCATCAGAAATTCTGAGGCAAGCTCTCAGAAGATCTTTTGCAGAGTGCTGTTTTGCCTGACCCTAAACATGTTGTGATACTGTGAAGGCATCAGATGACTCCTGAACAAGGCCATGCATGTAAACAGCTCTTAGGTATATGCTGCAGTCCACCCCCATGCAGATCAGCATCTGGCAAGACCAGGTCTCATTTCCAACTCAGCTGCGCTTCCTAAGGCACACCAAGTACCTGCACTCATTCTGGAGCTTAGATATTTCATCGTTGTGCTCAGCAAACCCAGGATTGCCAGCAGTGGTTGAAGGAGAGCTTTCAACACCAGACTGACTCTCAAAACCATCCTTCTTGCTTTCCTCTTCAGTTCCACTCTTGGATGAAGCTCTGCCAATAACAAGCTTGTCCCACTTTTGTTGATCAATCTCAGTTACAGGCCCAAAATGCACAAACTTCTGCTTGGTGCTGCCAGCCTTTTTGTTTGCTCGTGTTTTGCGGACAGCAAAATCATCACAGGCTGCTGCTTTCACTGTGATTTCTCCTGCTGGCAGTGTGTCACTGGGACATTTGAAATCTTCTTCACTAGTATGAATAAGGAATAAGAGAATCCCCGCAAATGAGATTCCAGAATAAAGCAAATTAAATGCTCCTAAGATTTTGAAGGTTTTTTATTTTAAAATTGAAGGACACAGATACAAACAGCTGTGGAGTACTGAAGCCCAAATGACAGATAAATTACAAAGGTATTGCAGGCTTCTTGGGTAAACTCTGGAACTAAACCCATGGAATCCCTTTCTTAGGGGGAGGAACATAGCATACAGCCTATTCCATATTCAGTTCTTCACCCTAACGAAGTCATAGTTCCCTTATCTGCTCACAGAACCGGTCAATGCATTACAAGGAACTGTGCAAGCATCAGCGCACCCACCTTGCCATGGGGGAGTTCCAGTGGCATGACAACATCATCACAGGCAATTCACCTATCCTAAACCGGGGGACTGATTCTTTATTTTAATAATGGAGACACTACTAATATCTTTGAGATGAGAGAATGACATGAGTTTTTATGGTTTGTATTAGAGCTAAAATTACACACATTGTAACCACTTTGTTTGCCACTGGAAAATGGCATATGCCTAAGCAAGAAAGCTACGAGTTGTTATCCTTCCCTACTGGAGTCACAAATCACCTGCATACATTACAGTCCATCTCCGTAAGGAAACAACTTAGAATAACCACTTTATCCTGGTTCCCTCTGCAGAGGTTTAGGGAATACATCTACACCACACAACAGGTCTCCTCAAACCCCTGCTGCAGTGACAAACACTGCTGCTTCATTTACTCAGCACTGTAGTTCAATGCCACACAGACATGTTAGCTCAGGCGTCAAAAGCAGTACAACCACATTAAGGCATAGAGATGGTGATCCCAACTTAATATTCCCAAGGTATAATGTCCCAAGCTGTGAAGACAGCTTGGTTAACAGCCTCACAGTGCTACTGAGTTAGTGGTGCCACACAGACCTTTGCACTGTTCAATTCAAAGAAGCTTCAAAGCAGATTGATCGACAAGAGAAGACAGTCCTTTCCAATACATTATGATTGTCCCCCGGGGAATCAACTGTAGAACCACTACAGTGCTTTAAACGACAGGTACACTTTCACTTCATGTTAGATAGCATCCCTGTACAGATACTGGATGACTTCTGAAAATTTAAATAGGTAAGTACCGGTTGTCATCAAGGCATTCTTCCAGTTAAAAACCACAAGCACACACAGTGGATGATGACATACTAAACATGCTTCCTAGGACGGTAATCCTGTCCACAGGCAGAAACCATACCTGGACTCCCCTGATAGTTTCAATCTTTTCCAGGTCTCCAGATCTGCTTTTGTTATTGAGGCATTCACAAAAATCACATCTTCTTGTAGCTGAGGAAGGGTATTTTGAGATTTCTGTTTAGCCAAATCATCTCTCTCAGTATCAGACCCTTTCACCTGCTGTTCCTCCTCTGACTCAGTCTTCTCAGTTTGCAGAAGTGGGTTTTCTTTGCTTGTTGCTATTTGCCTTGCTGATACCATGTGCACCCGTCGTCTTCTAATTTAATGCACATTCCAGTTCAGCAAGAAAAGGTATTTCAAGGGAGCAATGATAAATCAGCATCAATAGAAGAGATTTAGAACAGAAGAAGATAAAACTTGAAGTTATAAGATTAGTTTTAAATTAATTTTTGGAAGTAAACATGGAATGAATTGTTTGAAGAAATCTCTCATCAATGCTACCCACACTCATGCACTACTGAGACCACTTCATTGCATGACTTCTATTCCTACCCCAAGCAAGAAAAATCATAAGTTGTTACTGCATTAAGCATTTCTCTTAAATAGTTACAAATATCTCATTTTCATATTATTAGCAAAGTGAATTCAAGTTTTGCTTACAAACATACCACGGAAGTTCTTTGATCTTAGTCACATCAATAGCATTAGAATATTAAAATTTGGTTATGTGCTCTTCAGATGCCCTGCCAAACTAGTCATTAGAAAATGTTAATATAATCAAATTACCAGCAGATGAAAGGCACATTTTGCATTACTGAAAAGAGCTAAAAGATATTAAGAGAAGTTTTCTGAATGTATCAGTTATTATGGTCAAGGTCCACTGTAATGTGTATATAGTGATTTTATCTAGGATCACTTCTCTTTGCAAAATAAAACAGATATACTTGTTTCCTGAAGAACTGTGCCTAGCAGATACTTGTGTTCAACAACTTCTTAAAGGTCTGTATCACTGAACTGAAGAAAGAAGAGATTTTCTAGGCTGAAACCTTGTAACTTATGCTCCATTTCCAAAAACAAAGCTGTAAAAGAAACATTAGGACTATGTGCAATGCAATTTGGTGCAGTATAGCTGGCATATATATTCAAGTGCCTTAACTAAAGACTTAATCTGAGCCTACGTTTTATGCAGAGTGCTAAAAAGGCATCAGATGAAACATGCGCAACAAAAAACAACCATTGAAAGTGCTCAGCAAAAGAGCTGAGATGTAAAGTGCATCTTTCAAGTTTATTCTGTACTATTCATGTCCATGAACTGCCTCATCAGCTTAGATAACAAAAGTATCTAGTCTTTATGTAAGTTATACTCAGAGCCAACGTAAAGTCTTGGTCCTGACACTCTAACACAAAACTACAGTTGGAAATCTGGTTTTTTCCTTCACTTTATGATAAAGCATTTGCATTTACTTTACCCTGTAAGTTTTTTCTAGCCAAGGCAGCTTTAGTCCTACAGAGCAATAAGCCACATGAAATTAAGCATTACAATAGATAGAAAAAGACCATGAAAGCACACCTTGCATGTTCCTGCTTTTCCATCTGCAACGGTTTTTTAATGTCTTCCAGTTTACCTTTATCTTTACTTGTATAGGATCCAATTAAAAAGGAGTTAAATGGAACTATGGGCTTGGGTTGATTCATTCTGGCTCTCCGGGTGGCAAAGTCATCCTTTTCTAAATCAGGAACTCTGCTGGCTGCTTCATCTTCTGAACCAGAATCCTTCCCTTGATAATGCGTCATGAAGGGATTGTCCTTGCGAAGGATGATGTCTGGGATGCTTCTGTTGTCTTCACATGTTTGCTTTTTACTGACACAGAGCAAAATTAAAGAAAGCTCTTGATGCACTAGGGGAGGAGAGGGAAGTGACAGCACTCATCGCCAGGACACAAAACAAGCAGTTAATCAAGCATGCTCCAGGCTGCTGTCTGAGTGGGGCAAAGCCTTGTTATAAATAAAATTTATCATACACAGGTAACAAATACACAAGGAGTTCACACAGAAAATCAGTAGTGTTGGAGATTTATTTATTTTAGGTAGAGTTAGAAGAATTAGTAAGAACTAGTTTAGCAAACTACATGCAGTGAATGTAGCACTGTAAATGGCAGTATTAAACATCTCAAACACTTCATACAGAGAGAGATTTGATGCAAATACCCGATCCCTGGCCAACACTGCTGAATTCTCAAATACCAGATATTTGGCACTACTTCTTAATGGCTCCCTTTTTTTTTTTAAGACCCAAGTAATCACTAAGGCTGCCTGCCCTAATATTCTTAACTGCATTTCTTCTCACACACACCCATGCTTGATTCTTTCCTTAACCATCCTTCCCTTTTCCCCAGTACAAGCCCTTTATATCAGTGTAGACCAACAGTAGCTGCGATAGCCCAAGCTTACCCATGATACTGGCATGCTGGAACTTACTGCCATCTGCCTTGGTCAGAAATGAGACTAATGCCAATACAGCTTTGCTGTAACTGAAGATTATGACAATAAAGACCCTTGACAGCTGGGATCCAGAAAGATTAAGCTTATAGTAATTTGTAATGGTCAGTACTCTTATGCAAACTGAAAAACCAGATGGCAAGAGTTATGTGACTCATTTGAAAATCAAACTGTATTTATTGATATTTTAGAAAGTTAGATGTCAATTACTAAACTGTTACATGCAGTACTTTTGTAGGTTGCAAACAGCTTGCATTCCCTCTATTATATAGTACCTCTGGTTACACAAAAGGAAGAAGGTATCACAAAGGATTAAACAGTGATACTAAGAAAGCAAACCTAAACAGCTCAGGGGCTGCTTGGAGTTTCTCTTTATATAAGGAAACAGTAGTGCTATAATTAGTTGTTTTTCTAAAAGATTTTAAAGACCTGCAAGTACACTACTATACACACCACTTATTTTATGGCTGCCCTTTCAAAGTGCTGCTCAGCAAGGTTGCTGGAGAAAGTTATGGAAAGGCCATAAACCATTCCTAACAGATGAGTTTTCCTGTCAGTACAAGAATATGAAAACTTCTGAGAAAAAAAAACCCACCGATCTAAAGTAAACCACTGTGCCTAATGTTTTAGGCACAAAGTAAAACAGTTATCTGAGAGTTATATACACTAGGACACTTTCTACCAAATAAGCCAAGGTACCTAGGATTAACTTCTTTTTTTTATCAGACTTTAATACTGGTCCCATTACCCTTTCCTGAAATTTGGAAATAATTTTCAGAACATACAGGGCATGTATAAAATCACAGAACACTATGATAAATCTTGTTTATATTTACTTCTTAAATGAAGATCAGTAAGGTGAGTATTTATTCAATTGTTTAGGTCGGGATATTATTTTCTGCTTTTAGTTTTTAAGAGCTGTGTATAACCAAGTGATTATTCAGTAAAAACTGCTGGATTTTTCACTTCCATGTCTGCCAATGCTACTGAAGCTTGAGAGCATCAAATGTAGCATTTCTGAGAAGGGTGGGTTCGGTAACAAAGAAATATAGACTTATAACATTCAAAAAAGCAGGTTTTAATATGCAACTAGACTTCAGTTTCTAGGTTAAGAATATTTTCCATTCAATTACAGTTTGTTTTTAACACAATCAGCCATTAGCTGTGACATTTTGGGGTTTCCTCAATCAGTTTGTGATGGTCTCAAAAGTACTTTTTATAGAATCATAGAACAACCAGGTTGGAAGAGACCCACTGGATCATCGAGTCCAACCGTTCCTATCAAACACTAAACCATGCCCCTCAGCACACAATACAGATAGCATAGGCCATAGATTTGTAGATTGTAAGGAACCTGAATTCCCTGCAGATTTGCAAATCCCTCTTGCACATCCAATCCCGGCCATTGCAGAAACACCTAGGTCTATGCTGGCACAGCAGGTGTTACCAAAGTCTCAGACAGTGGGTGTTTGCAGTCCCTGAAGCAGGGTCTTCTACGGGCTTGTGGGTACTTATATTGCACTTCAGAACAACAGAAGTGTTTTACATGCTTATGCACTGTCAAGGTAAGGGTCCACGTCCCTTTTGCAATGAACACACTAAAACCATTTGCTCATATTTCTTAAATCCTCCTCTCCATCATCTATTAAAACACACTTAATTCTCCTCTCTTAGGGAAGCTTCAGGAGTCTGATCCTTACTTTTCAGTTACAATATTGTAAATAAGAGACAGATGCAGACAATAAGCAAGCAAGGAGCCTCACACATCAATAAAACAATGTGCTACAAAGAGACGATATACTCTTTCAGGATGCATTTATACAGTACCTAGTTCAATGGAGTCCTTTCCTAGAACATGCTACAACAATGGAGATTTGTACTAAGATTATAAGCAAGAAATACATTTGCATACGAGTTCAAATCTTTCCTCCGCTGGACCCAGAAAGGTCCCCTATTGAGTTTCAGCTTTAGGAACAATTAGATGCCTTGTAGAACTCAAAGTCACAGTGAGTGTCCTGCAGAGGTCAATATGTTGAGAGGAAACAGTCTGCAAACAACTCGGAGGAAACAGAAAGCAACTGACAACTTCAGGTGTAAAAAAAAAAAAAAAGAGGTTTGCATCATGGAAAGATGAGGGAATAAGAAGGGCAAAAGGGAAAAATACAGAAAACATGAAAAAAAGGAACTGAAAATTGCTCTGTACCACTAGTGCATGGAAATTTGAATGTGATGCCAAGAAGAAGAGAGAGAAAATGTAGAGGTTCAAAGAACAAAGGATGGTAATGATACATTATATATATATAATCAAGTGCTCCCTGGTACCGTAAAGTGTCACTACCGAGTTCTTCCCTTATCCTCATCTACTGTTCTTCCACTTATACACATAAATAATTTTCCTTACAGATCTCTGACCCCAGTGCCTCTCTGCTGTGACTTCCTACCATTCCCAGAAGCAGGCTTCTGCTTCGCTGTGATGAAGCTTGGGATACAAAGCTCTGCTCTTTGACCCTCTGCAGGGGCAGAACCCCAGCAGCTCCTTCTTCCAGCTGCCAAACTCCACAAGTTGCATCCACTGAAAGCAAGGAAGGAAAACAGGGTGTTATTTCGCCTTCCTTCTCCTTCAGCCCTGTCACTATAGCAGACTGTCTAAGAAACAGAAGACCCAACGCCCTGCCCAAGAACAACACATTTGATCACATGTGCTTCTTTCAGGGAGATCAAGTCAGGAGATCAAGCACAGAGTTGGAAAAAGGTCTCTCAATGTGGTGAGCACCCTCAAAACACAAACAGTGCTATTTGTTGTGCATAGCTAAACACAAGCTATTACTACATTTTCTACATATTACTTCATTACTACCATGAACACTACAGCCTTAGACTCAGAAAAGGATTATGCCAGTATCCTACTGGATTATGGATTCCTGATCAACTAGCACACTAACTGAGCCTGAAGGACTAATTTATGACAGACAGTTCCTCTTTATCAGTATTTGGCTTGATTAAACTTGCACCCCACAACCACTAGTTCATTACTGCTTGGCAACAGTAAATGTAAGAAGAGGACATATGACAGCATTTATACTGACACTGTTTTATTGACATATGTGACACATCCATATAAGGGCAGAGAAAAACTTCACTGCCTGTATCTGTAAAACAAGTTGGATCACAAAAGAGCTGCACTTACCACTACGTTCCAAGGACCAGACTGTATATCAGCATCTGCTAAATTACTCACTGTCTAGATTTCACCTCACAATCCTAAATAAAGTGTTTTGGATGAGAAGACATTTGGACACTTACCCTTTAGCCAAACCACTTTGATAATTTGTAAGAGCCTAGTCCTCTCACCTATTGGTTAAACCTCTGCTTTGTGGGCCAACCCCAAGAAGAAGAGATTTTTCATGAGGATCTGATATCAGACGACAGAAAGACTTGGGCAGTGAGCCTAGCCATCATTCAGCTCTCAAGTTAATCAATGGGAAATAACCAAATTGAACAATATCCCAAAATAAATAACACAGGTAATAAGCGAATAACTACTGATATTTCATGCCAAAGTCAGTGAAATCATGATTGTTCAACTATGACTCCATGCTTTAACTGCTATGCGTTAAACAAGCACTGTATTTCTATAGTTCCTGCCGTTAAAAATAAATGCAGCATTTATTAACATAAGTAAAAATACCAACCACATGAAAAGCATGGTTCAGTTAACTAAACCGTTGATTGGCAACAAGTAAAAGTTAGTCTACAAAAGTTTTTCCTAAACAAAACATTTTAAATGTATATTTATATGCATTTTTTATTAAATGGAAAAAAAAACATTAGGGGTAACAAGTAGCCTGTGCAGTAGGGGTTTTTTAAGTTTGTTTGCATCATGCTGTAAGATGATACAATTTCTCAACGCAAATGCAGTTAGCATCATACAACTCTGCAAAACACAGCTGCATCACAAGCCTTTTCTGACCAAGACCTTCCCTAGCAATTGTGAGTGCTTAGCAGACCGGATTTTTGTTAGAAGTGAAATCACAGCAGACTGGAGAAACCCACACTTCAGCCAATCATACAAATGTCAAGCGTGCACAGTTTCCCACACTGTTGGGCTAACCTTCCATAGCGCTGAGCTGCTGACATCACCTTAATGCCAGCTTGTTCAAGTCTTCTTAACTTTCTAATCTCTTCTGCATCTTTCCCCTTAGACGCTGATGTTTCTTTCACACTACACGAAGGAGACTGTTCTATGGAGTTTCCTTCATTTTGATTCAAACCTACTTGATTCTTAAGGGAGCTTGCCTCAGGAGCCATGGAGCCCACTTTTTCTGTTTCACACAGTCCTGATGTTTCATTCTGTTCTTCTTCTATGGTTTCAGGGTGGGGTTGGCTATTGAATTATACAAGGTAGTTTAATGTATGTGAAAATGTGTGTGAAACATATTAAGCACATTTTGTTGATATCAAGATACCAAAGGATATTCTGATGAACGGTCTGGGAAGATAATTATGCTCTTTAACAGAAGTTGTTTCTTCAGCCAAATCAAATGCAAAACAGTTCACAAAGCCAGCATGCAGATATACATAATAATCACAGCTAGTGTACAGAATACAACATACAAACAAGTCGATTAAAAAAACCCCATCTAATGTTACTTGTAAGTATCATTTGTCAGTGAGCAACTGTCTTGAGAACTGAAAAAGATCATCCATAACATTTTTGTCCAGTATTAGGTTTGAGTCAACATCCGAGGTACTTATATTAACCAACATCTTGTCAAACACAACCTATGTATTTCATTGTACAGGAAATAATGACATCAAAACAATGATTTTCCACTCATTGCTTTTCCACCATTTTCATCAATCGCTACAATTTATCAGTACAATCTCAGCCAGAGATTTACTACAGCAAAAGGCACTTCATACAGATTATGAAAAGAACAAAAATCAGGCAAGTGTTAAAGCATAACCAAGGGAGAAGCTGGATAGGATGGTCTTACCTGAAAGGTCTGTCTCCTAGTGGTGAAGTTGCTGTGCTCCAGCTCTTACGATAATCTTCTCGTTCAGCTTTCTTTTTCCGAAGTGGAGCGGGCACATAGAAAGTCTGATTACTCTTGTTTGGGAGGTACTGGTTAAAAGGCACAGCTGACTTAGGTTCACCGTGTGAGGTCCGCCTCGCCAACATATCATCTTTTTTCACATCTGGCATCTTTCTGTGTGGCAGATCAGTTTCTGAGTCACTTCCTCTCCCTAGGGAGGAAGGAGAAAGAAAATCCCTCTTCTTTTCACTTCCATCCAGATTTTGGCAGTGTTTTCTTTTTTAAAGTTCTTTTTTAGTTATAAATTGGAGAATACACCACCCAAAAAAATTACATTTAGCTTGTGAGCACCAAAAAAACTGAAGTACTTTTACCTGTATTTATATTTTAAAATCAATCACTGAGAGTAGCAGCCATAATATCTACACAGACAGTAAAGAGCTTTTTCCATCAGTTGTTACTTTCTGCCTCTCAAAAGCTCATCTTCAGCCACATGTCACACTCAGGGAGAGATTTCAGACTTGTCAATCACACAGGACAGCTACAGAAGCTTACCTGACTTATGTTCAAATGACTCCTAGTTGAACATATCACAGAATCACAGAACAACCACGTTGGAAGGGACCCATCGGATCTTCTAGTCCAACCATATGGATACGTTTGACCTGATATACACTCCTGAACCTAAACTTACATATGTATAGCACAAGCTCAAGCAAAAAAAAAAAGGGCTGCACGTTGCATATTTACAAAATGGCAGCAATCTGTGATGTTTCTACAGACACGTATTAATGGCACTTTGAATGCACACAGCTTCAGCTTTGACCAAAATATAAGAATAAGCATCAGCTGCTACAAACCAGAAGACTCAGATGGTCTCTCTCCAGTCTCATCAATCTAGCACACTACAAAACAGACAAATGTGATCCTCAGCTGGAAAAGGGCAAAGAGGGAAGGAAGGGATCTTGGGATTTAGAGTTTAGATCAGTACAGTAAAGATTGAAGAGTACTTGTTGGGGAAAAAAAAAGAAATAAGGTGGGAGAGCAAAATAAAGAGTTACAGAAAATAAGATAGGAGGCAGACCTGAGTGACTACTTATTTTGTTCAAATGAATGAAACTTATTGATATCTACAATTCATTAAAAAAACCCCAACATATACACAGAAACTTAGGCAAGACTCTTCCAACTTGAAAACAAAACTTACAAATGGTAGAATGAATACCTTGAAGAGCATTTGCAGTAGAATTGCCCCCATAGACATTTCAGAAGCCACTTCACAGACATTCACTAGGTTCCCTGCACCACCATGAGCCTTTTTAACTAACTCACAAAGAAGCTATGTAAATAGCTCTCTCCCAGCAGTGTAACATCACCAGAGGCCCTGGTCTGAAAAGTGAAATGGAGTATATACAGCCATTTCTCCAACCAGCACTCAAATCTCTTCACAGCTTTGGAGCACCGGATCTCTCTGGTCCTTGGCCCCTTTGCAACACTTGCATATGCAATAGCTGTCCCTCTCTTTGGGGTAAGGGGAAGCCACCCAGGTTGTGTCCTCTTGCTAATTCACCATGCTGGTAAGTTACTAGCTAAATCACTGAGCTACCTAATGAATAACTGCAAACAATGAAGTCATAAAAATCACAAGTAGCTTGTGCATAATTCAAAGTAGAGGGAGGAAAAGAGGTCAAAATATGCTAGGAATGTTATTTGCGAAGAGCTTTTGCAGCATTATTCAATATTTGTTTGGAAAGAGATGAAAAAGAGTGACAAGGAATAGTAAGAACAGACAAGACATAACAGAAATGAGCTAGTTAGACAAAAATCACAATGCACTTTTTGCCAGTAATGTTTTTGCTTGGACAATTTTGGTCAAGAGCATATGATAACTAGCACTATGATTGGCAACCTATGTCAATGTCTAAACAGAAAATGGTGACATGACCACAGAATCATGGGAGTCTGAAGACGGCTAAGGTTTGAAGAACTGTAATATCACTAGACTGAGCAGGGCCAAGGGAGGCTGAAAGAAAATTAAAAGATCTCTTACTGTTATTTGCTATTCTGTTTGCTCTTGATTGTGTTCTGATGTTCATTTTTGTATCACATGAAAACCAGTCTTGAACCAGCAGATAGAAACGCTGGAGCAGATAACCAAAGCAACAGAGGAATTAGAGATTTCTCTCCCTCATTACTGATGTGCCTTCCAGCATTCCCAAGTTGAATACTTCAAAGACAGTTTCTTTAATTATTCATATTTTACTCGTGAAATTATTTTCAGCTCAAAAAAAAAGCACTTGAAGCCAAAACACTGAATGGAAGATTAAGCTATGCTCTACATTTTTAACCTTAACTTTGTTCTTCTGCATTTCTAAGCAGAAGCAGCAGCCAGTTTCCACAACCCATAACAAGCAGTTATACACAGAGCTGCTGGCCAAGTAGAAGATTTTACTTATTCCTGAGTAAATTTGTGACCTATGGGCAGGTCAGTCTCCTGTTCAACTGTGTTTTAAAGAAAGTGTTCTGCTTTACTCCTTGTTTTGTTTGCTTTTTGCCAAGGGACAAGATCCACCTAAGACACCAGAGCAATTCATGAACCGAGTCTGATCACAGATGGCATTTGTGAAGGTGGTATTACTTGTTGCTTCCACCTAAACTAATCATCACCTCAAGATGACTTAAATCATCTCCATTCACAATTATCAATTTTTTTCTTTTGAGGTGGAAGGAATCATAGCTTTATTTTGTTGTCATATTATTTGGTTTACAAAGCTCCTATCTGAACAGAAGTAACACAAGCAGAACCTTTTCCTCCATCCAGCTTTGCAAGTAGATTATTTCTATCAAAAATTACGTGCAGCTGAGTGAAACACTCGCCTGTTGGGGCCACAGGAAGAGGCTGAACAGAGAAGGGGTCAGCCAGGCTGCACCTCACCTGCAACTCTTGGAAGAGACAGTTGCGAAGTTACAGAATCAGTGAGCTGGAACAATGGGACATATTAGAAAGGGCCAGCTGGACAAGACATACATGTGCACATAGCATCTGCAGGCAGCTTGGGTCTGGATGTGGTTAAAGACTGATTAAGAGCAAGCTCTGTATGCTTGCATCTTATATTGTGTTTGTTACAGACTCAAGAATGTGACAAAGTCGCATGTCTTAGCTGTGACCAAACCAACCACAAAACCTCACTAAAATCTGCTAATACAGCAAAAGTTGACAGGAAGCAGCTACAGAACATATGTAACTGGCTCCCCAGCAACTTCAAGTAGGCAGGGACACTTCTTGATGGAGTGACGCTTCTTGATTAAGATGCGTGAGGTGTTTCTATTTGCCAACACCACGCTTTTGTCTCATTTCAGAAGGCTGAAAAATGTTCTGTAACTTGGAGACTAAACTCAGTTCAGTTTGCGAGGGGGCAGGAGGTTGTTTCAGGGAATCAGCCCCACCAGCTGGTTCTGTATCGTCAGCCAGCAACAGCCCCAATACCACAGGCCACTCAAAAGAGCAGAGCAGATCTTAGCCCTCCTTTTCCCACAGCTCTTTCATAATTCAGCTGCGATACCAGCTCTCCCTGACAGCTTTTCAGATTGAAGGAGTTACCAATCACCTCCGGAAATTTCTCATGTGTCCAGTTATGATTAACACCAGTTTCTTTCACACTATCAAAAGCATATGAACATCTGTTTTCTACCAAAATGTCTTTCTGCCCTTCCTTTTTTTATTAAATATATAACATTGCTAAGGAGAAGCGACTCGTGCAGAACATAACTTCATCTGATGATGTTTGACTAATTCATCCATTCATCAGAAATGTAACCATGCAGAGGGAGCCTCAGTCATGCATCCTTTTGTTCTGAATCAAAATCTTGCTCACCACAGGTGACTCGAGTGCACACTGCACACCTACCCCTAGCAAATTCTTCTGCATCTAGCACATTGTGTTTACAAGCTTCTGGGAATCAGACAACAAAGGCAGAGAAGCAGCACCCTTCCTGTAAGTTTAATACTTCATACAGTCACTCTAAGGTGTAAAAGATGGCAACAGTTCTGAAGCTGAGAGCTACTAAGCTACCCAATTTTCTTGTACTTTGACCTTCAAAACTGTGTCAAATACCAGTCATTTCCAAGAAACTTCTATGTCATTTATCTGCCTAGGGTTTACTTATGCATAATTCTATTCACTTAAATACTTCCTTTGTTCCAGTGCTTTTATTTCTTGCTCCAGCCTAATTTACAAGTAAAAATGAGTCCATATAACATTCTCTCATACCATAACCCAGAAAAGTTTTCTTCTCAACGTAAAGTTACACTACAGTGATGTAACTCATTTTCCAACACTACACTATCCTAACTGAGACAGACTTCAAGTAAATTGCTGGCAAATAATCTAAACCCCAGGGAGCACAAATCAGCCTTCAAAGTTCTCCCACCAGATTAGAAGGATTCAGATGCCATGCCCAGCTTCCAAATGGCACATCTACTCCAGAAATCTTACTTATATATCCCAATGTTACACGTGCCACACTGTGACCAGTACTTACCATCGCTGCTCCCTCTGAGCACTACATCTGGAGACGGTGTCTGCTGCGAGCGGGAGCCAAAGGAGTCCAGACTGTCAAAGGAATCATCTCTGCCGTGGCGAGGTGGGGAGAGAGAATCGCTGCGTTCAGAGTCCCAGCAGTCTATATAGCCACTGTCACGAATGCTGCGCTTTGGACTCTCAATATCCTCCGTTTCCTACATAGAATTACAACAGGTACCTCTTCATTAAGAAGCCACTGATACAACCATGAGATCCATTACACAGCAGACAAGACATCTTCCCAAATACTATGAATCTCCTCCCTCAAAAAAAGATGTCCTTGTTTTCTGCCCCTTCTCCCTTCAAAACAGAAATGCAAGTTTGCAATAAGCCCCAATTATATGCTGATTAAGAGGAAATTCTGCTCATTAGATTAGGACGATGAACTGTGGAAAAGTTGCAATAGGCAAGTTAATAAATTGATCAAAACTGCAAGTAATTTGAAACTTGACTTGACATCCACAGTCCACAGCACAGGCAAAGCCACTATAATTTTAACACTGTGCCTGCATCAGGTTTAAGTCTGCTGCTTTCCAAAAGATCTCCCCCTCCCCTTGCCCATCTATTGTATCTGGCCAGGACACCAGAAGCATTTGTTGTTGTTGCTTCAGCTCGGCAAAATAATGAAGCAGTGTGCCCCAGCCTCCCTCTACCTTGAAGAGAAATTCCTGTTATGAAAGAGGGATGTCTTTCTGAAGCAATCAGCAATGAAAAATATGCAAAATGCTTTTCCTGATGCCTCAGAAGAATTCAGTTGTGCTCTTTACTCTTTGCCAGCTCCTGGCTCTGGGGGATATGAAAGCACTTGTAGCTGACCCACATGTTCAGAGCCGGGAGAACAATGGTTGTCTTTGACAGCCCTGTGATTATAAATTCTTTCCAGTGCAAGCAGCACATACTAAAACACTGAAACTCCAGCAGAGGAAAAGGTCAATAGAAGCCATCCCCATCCTTGCATTACAACAAATCCCATTTTAGAGAGCGTCTTAACATTAATTACAACTGCACAAGCTGAGAAAAAAAGAATAACTACTTTTATGCAAAGATAAATGTGAGGTTTTTTTCTCTCCCAACAGTAAGTGAAGTTGGAGACATGGGTGCCATTATCAAACTGAGAGAGTCTGGAATGTGGGGTTTTTTGTCTTTTCCTCCACCCTGGCCCCGAAGCATGTGAATATTAATTCCTAATTAAGAAGCACCCCCTGCTTCCCTCTATCTGGAGTACGGTGGTTATGCTGAGCACAGCTCCCACTGTCCTTGACCGCTAAGGTTTTACCCATTACTATTATCACCAATGAGAAGATCGGTCAAGAACCTCACAGTACACTATGACAGGACACCTCCACAAGAAAGGAGATTTGCTGGAGAAGTGATGGAGGGAGGAGAGCCCTGCAGGGAACACATCAAAGTTTCTGTGCTGGAAAAGAGGGAAGCTTGAAGCGAGACAGAGACATCAAACCCACTGTCCTGCAGACTTTTCAGGAAGAAGGCTTAATTAATGCCACTCACTATTGCACTGCCAAAATACCACATTAAGGGCAGCGGCAAAGGTCCCCTAAGGCCAAGTTAAACTGTGGTAATGTCAGTAAGTAAACTCACTGCAAACTGAAGTGAATGTATTTTCTAAAACCAAATAAAATCAATGTAGCAAAGTTGTAATTGGATCCTTTGTAATTTCCTTTTTTGGTCTAGCTTAGTGAACTAAAATACTCATAGAAACACTAGACAACAAAGATCTGTCTACCCCAAATCTGCACACACATCCAAGAATAAATCTAAAAATCCTATCAAAATCCTGTTTGTGACATGATCAAAAAATCTTTTTAAAAAATCCAAATTCCCTAAATCCCCCTCATCCCTTCATAGAAACCAGCTATTCTCAATCTTCAGGCACACTGCAATTACTGTATTTGAATGGCATAGAACTGCTCAGCAGCTACAGGGACTTAAGCAAAAAGCCCCATCCTGTATTTGCTATCTCCCAGACTTTGAAAACAGTCCAATTGTGAACTAATGAGTTCTGCAGACCCTGCTTTCAAAGGCCTGTTGATGTTAATTTTGCATGCTGCTCACCAGGAACTAGGAAGCAGGCACCAGGATGCGACCCTAGACTTCTGTAAACATGTTCTTTACAGCCTTTCCCTTGGCAAAGCTCTCCCAGCCCAACACTGTCTCACAGATGGATACTTGTCCTGCCCTGAACAAACGTCATCTCCCAAATGTTATCAATGGGAAAAAGAAAGTGGTTATCTGCGAGACTGATAACAGCGTAATGTGAACACACAACAGCATACTACTCTTTCATATTATCTAATTAAAACCACAGTATGTCACTGAGTGTTAGTAAAATTGTGGCTGCCAAATATATGACACTTTTCTTCTTGAAGTTCTACCCCCTAAATATAATCAAAAAGCCAGGGATGTTGTGTCACTGGGAATTTCCAGTTTAAAAGTAAAGAAGAATGTGTATCCGAAGAGTTAATGAAATTAAAAACAGAGTGGCATGAATAAAATTAGAAATGAATAGCCCTTTCAGTATGAGACAGAATAAGATGAGTCCGAGACAACTTTTGAGTCTGAGCTGTCTTTTGATTTGCTTATTAAAAAAAAAGAGGGCAGAGAGAATTTATAACAGAAAAACTAAACTAGACTGAATTTATGGTCGATTTAATTATTAAATTCAGTGGAAATAAACACCAGTAGAGAATGTGATAAAGTGTCTTTTCATCACTCACGTTCAGCTATAAAGAACATCAGAGTGTTGCACAGCATGATTAACATGCTCTATTTTACAATCAAATCCTCTTTGAATTCAGTTACAGGAGTCAGAAGGTGACCTTAAAATAAGTCACCAGTGACTTTTGCAACAGTACCACCTAAATAAGGCTTTCCAGGACTGCAAAGTGCTCTGTTTTTACATTAAAGGAATACTTAACTTTCAGCTTTTATGTGATCCCTGCTCTACTCTCAGCTTCAACACCTGCAATGAATCAATTCACAGCCTCCTGCTTTTGTCCTTAACCTGCGGCAATCTGTGCTGCCCAGCCAGGTGCTCCGGTATCATTAGCTCCCCGGAGAATGCTGCCTTTTGGCCCCAGCCTACTTCAACCCCAAAAAGGGCTCAAGACTGGCCCTCCAAAATGCTCTGATGATTAGTTTGATGGATAAACACGACCAGAAAGAGAGAAGCCTCGTGCTGCAAGACATCAAAAAAAACCCCCCATGATACTATGCAGCACAAACATTATAACAACCTGCACTTTAGCTATTTTGCTGTGTAAGCTCCTTGTCCATCTTTGTTCCACTTTTCAGACTCTCTGAAATGGGGATTGCTCCTTCCCTAATGCTTCTGTTTTGAAACAATCAAGTATTAACTTAATTTCTGTATTGCTTCTTCTCAGTCATACCACTTGTGAGTGGCAAAGTCCTGAGAGATTAGTGCCGGTAATTTAAAATGAAGTACAAAATAAACCTCAATAGAGAAGCAGGATATTCGCTTTTTCCTCTCCATTTCTCCCTGTTTGTTCACCAGAACTGGACTCACAAACAGTGATTTTACAAATCTAAGCTTCTTTGGTGACACTAGAGTGTAGGAACTGCTATCAGTCAGCCAAGTATTTCTTCCTCTCCAGTGGCAATCCAGTGCTGTCCCTCTGAGATCTCAGAAGAAGGAGCTGCAGCTGATGCAGATCCAGTAGCACAGAGTTCAAGGAGAGTAAAGAGCAAAGAGTCTTCCACACTTCCACACACTACTGCCTGTAGTGACTCAGCTGCTACATCAGGTAGGAAAGGAGTAGCAGACAGAAAGTTCTTTGTGGGTTGGAGAACGTATCTTCATATCCTTTCGTGAGTAGTATGTCCAACAATTGCAATGCTAGCACTGGCTGTTGCCATTTTCTTCCGTGCCTGCTCCTTGTTCCTTCCAACCCCAGCAAATGCATGCTTGGGTAAGTTCAGGGCATGCTGGAGTGCTCAAGCAAAAGTCCCCATACTATCCTAAAGCAACTGCAACTTTTCCTTTGCAACAGAACTCATGTCACCATAAACCAAAAAGTATGATTTCAGCCAGAATTTAGAGCTTGACAAAACACAGATTCATGATAACTATGCACTTGGTGTAACATAATGTCTGCTTTCTACCATTCACATTTATTTAAATACTTTGGTTTGATACTTCCTGTTGCAACTTAAAAAAACAAACCACAACACCTGCCCATGAGACCGAATATCTTAAAGAAGAAAACCTCTGCTTCTGTGAATCCTGTCACCATACTTTTGAGTCTCAGCTCCTCTAGCTGAAATTCTGTGCCATAAATGAAAAGAATTCAACCCAAAACCTATGGAAGTGAAGATGACAGGGCCATGTGAAAATTTTAAAGCTCTGTTTGACATATGCTATATCACTGATACCACCACAAAGCTGGCTGCCAAAGAAAGCTGTGTTCGTGGCTTGGTAGACTCAGAAATATTCTTGAAGGAGGCAGCAGTTTTCTAAGTAATTTGTACTCCAGCCCCTTACTTCTCTCATAATTAGCAACAAACAGGTTATTTATGGGAGTAATATTTTGAATGAAATTTCCATTTCAAAAACATAACAAAAAGATACCTTTCTCATTTGTGCCAGCAAACCTTCAAACTCCTTCAGGTTCAGGGTTGATCCACTATACGACGTGCAGCTGTTTACTGCTTTCCCTAGCCAATAAATGGTGACTAATACCTGTAGAAGTTAATAAGAATTAATCAAAGCCATCTACACAGTAGCTTAGGTAAACTTTATTCCCTTCAGCATCTCTCATTCATTTCAAACTGCAAAGCAGCACATTTTTTTTTATAAACCAGAATTGAAAAGGAAGTGTCTGTCAGAGGTTAAACATAATTACATCAAGTAACTATGAAAATTTAAACATTCCTACAGAATATGCAACTTAACACAATATCTTCAGGGTAGTTTTAGAAAAAAAGTGAATCTGTCATACCTGCCTGGAAAACAGACTACAAGAATAAGTCTGAGTGGAAAAACTAGGCAAGATGTTTGAAACTGTCTAAAATACACACTTATAAATACACGTGTTTGTAAATACAATAGGAAAAAATCTCTAAAGTGTACTAATACTAGAAGTCATTAATTAGTTAAGACTAATAAAATCTGAAATGTGTGCCTGCCTATTTCAAGAACAGAAAAGGTAACTCCACTTTTAATCAACTTAATGTAATTAACCAGGTAACATTTACTCCCAGGCTTCTGCTAGCTGAAGAAATGTATAGCCCAAGATTAATCAAAAGCCATGAGTATCTGACTGTTTCTACCAGTCTAAACTGGAAAGAGTTAATGGTTTCATTCAACCTCTCGGTTGATGTCTCTCCATAACTCAAAAGTAATTCCAGAACTAGTGCAGAAAAAAAAGTCTAGAATTGCTCTTGCAAATGTTTATATACCCTCTCACTCCTTTAAGTAGCAAAGAAATCTGATCTGACACTGCTGGTGCTGCACTGGTTTTAGGGCAGGAGAAATTAAGACGCTCAGGATGGTCAACTCCAACACCTCCAAACCCACTGATATTTATGTCACGCAGGGAAAGTAAATAGTCCATCTTTGCTATCACACACTTCTCCACTTAAAGCAATGTAATTAATGGTGCCTGTGCAGTAGCGGTTTGTGTTGGAAATTGATCATCAAAGGCAATTCAGTTTAGTGATTTGCAGTGGATAAGTATGCCAAACCATCACCTCAGAACTTAGGACTTTCCCTCATTTAGTTCTTGCTATTTCTGTGTATTCCATGACATTGCAAAATACTTAACAGCAGAACAAAGAGGAAGTACGTTGATGTGGAAAAGATGTGCAACCAATAAATAGTAGTTGCCATTAACTATCTCAAAAAGTTAAATAAACCAAAAAAACAGTATATTAGAGAAGAGCAACGAGGCTGGTGAGGGGTCTGGAGAACAGGCCTTATGAGGAACAGCTGAGAGAGCTGGGGGTGTTTAGCCTGGAGAAGAGAAGGCTGAGAGGAGACCTCATTGCTCTCTACAACTACCTGAAAGGAGGTTGTGTAGAGGAGGGAGCTGGCCTCTTCTCCCAAGTGACAGGGGACAGGACAAGAGGGAATGGCCTCAAGCTCCGCCAGGGGAGATTTAGGCTAGAGATTAGGAGGAAGTTTTTCAGGGAAAGGGTCACTGGGCATTGGAATAGGCTGCCCAGGTTGGTGGTTGAGTCACCTTCCCTGGAGGTGTTTAAGGCACGGGTAGATGAGGTCCTGAGGGACATGCTTTAGTGTTTGATAGGAATGGTTGGACTTGATGATCCGATGGGTCTCATCCAACCTGGTGATTCTATGATTCTATATTAAGTTTTGATAGGATACGGCCATAAAATTCATACCATGTAGTGAGCTAAAGAAAATAGGACTAGGAGAAATCTAAAGGGGATTTTGTGGGTAGAAATCTCTGACAGACTCTTCTTCCCTAAAGAATGCATCCACATTCCTTCAGTGATTCCTCCTCAGTCACATATGCTATATTTCTCATTAGCTTTTTCTCATAAACTTTCTCTAACACCTCTATTTTGCATTTAATGTGGCATCCAAAAGTATATGCAGCACTCTAACAGAGGACCTGCCAGAAAAAGATACAGCATGTGTCATACAGAACCCCTGCTTAAAAACAACTTTGTGCATAATGTAAAATATATTATATTTTATTTCTAAGTATCATTTATATTTCCATTTATTTTATAAATAATATGCATGCCATGAAAAAACTGAATAATATTTTTAATGAAGTTCAGAAATTTTCCCCTTGTTTCTAAAATTACATCCAAACTGATACTACTGTGCTGAGGAAAAGGAGGTGGCTTCATCAGTACTGATTTGTTCTAGAAACTACCTTCATGTGAACTGTTTTCATCCAAGCAGCAGTACTCAACAAATTTATGTAAAAAAAACTTACAGTACATGTTCTTAAGCTAAGTGAAAACACTTGCAACTATAGCGTTCCTAGCAACCGGGAAACCGTTCAATTAATTTCACCATTCAGTTCTTTGATAAAGGTTATGGTATTTTTATTTACCTCTGCTAGCATTTAATCACTTTCTCTCTTCTGTCTTTCCTCATTCACTTTTTTTTATTCCTCAAATAATGACACATTTGCAAGCAATTCTGACTGGCTGCCAGCCAAGGTTGTAAGATCATGCACCTGGAAAGCCTATATTGCCTACAAGCACATTATGGAAGATACTTTTAAATTTTAAACAATACATCAGTACAAGGATATCAGCCAGTGCCCACAAGGGTGCTAAAATGCTAGAGTTGAACTGCTCCCCTGTAACTGTCTGTGCTAGGTGCACCTAATGAAGATGGGAAAGACAGAATGAAATAATTTGGGATTTTTTTTATAGTCTGGGGTTTTTATTTTATTATTTTACCTGCAGACATGATATCTGTCTTGCTAAGTTTTTAGGAAAAGGTCTTGGCATTTCCTAGAAGTCTACAGGGACACGAGCCAAATAGAAAATTAATTTATAGCAGTTTACAAATGACTAAGGACAGATAGCTTGCTAGGCTTTAGGACAATAATTAACTCTGAGACCAGCAAAGTTTAGCCATTTTCTTTTCTACTTATTGATTACAGGAAACATTATGATTGGTATTAGTTTAAATCAAGACGAAATTAGATTTGAAGGGATATATCCTTTCTGGGAAAACATTCATTTATTTGGAAGAACAGCAAGAAAGCTAGCAAATCTGACAGGGAAGACTTGCATACAGATCTAATTATCATTTTGCTTCATTTTGAACACTTCTTGGAAATTTACTTTATTCCTATATATTCATCGCGTAGCTTCATGGTTGAATCAGACCATTCCCAGTGAAAACCATGACGGACAGCACAGAGATGACATTATTTATCCCTTAATTAAATTGAAACAAACATTGTCCATTATACTTCTACCATAAAGTTACTTTGCCATAAGAGCTCTACCAAAGTTTGCTGTAGGAACCTAGTTAGGGCTATGTTCAGAAGAACTTTTCAGCACATAATAAACTTTTCATGACATAATTCTTCCTCAGGCCAAATACAGGATTAAGTAGATAAAAAAAAAATACTCCAAGTCATGTACTTACATTCTTCAGCTTCCTACTATAGTCAATGTTCCTGGTTGCACATACATAAAAACACAAAGGAAAAAAAAAAAAAAAAAGGAAAAAAATCAGCACAAAAACTTTCCAAGAGCGTGTATGCAAGCAGATCAAGTTTTTCCTAACAAAAGCCTGTAGAAAGCTTCTGCTGGCTGAAAACACAAGAAAACTGAGATGTAGTTCACACACTCATTTATTCATAACGTGGGAGCATTTTGTCACCATTACTTCAATCATTAAATTAGAATTCTGGAAGTACAAAAAGAAAATGTGTTTATAATGGTCCCACAGTAAAGTAGGGCAGTACCAAAAATATTTCCTTTGAGCACTGTTGCTTATTTCTTCAAAAGAGATGACCAAAGTTCTGTCTGCTAAAATACTTTTTTCAGTGATCCAACAGTCAGATTCTGCTCTGTGATAAATCATGCAACCCCCACAGATCTTGGAAGCAACCAAACATGCATAGGAGACTGAGGAAATTATCACCAAACATTAAGGAAATGGAGCAGTCACTTCTGTGGAAGTAAGCATCACAAAGAAGAAAGTAGACGGCTGGAGTGACAATGATCCTGCCATTTGAAGCAGAACCTGCTGTGGAAAACTTGTTTATTTTCTGAATATAAACTTGATCACTCAGACTGAACACTGGCATCCTGCTCAATTTAGTTTTCCACCAACCTTAAAAGGGTGGAAGTTTTACATTAGAAACAACAAAGCACAAAGTTTGCACAAATATAAACAAAACATTTCACAATTCATTAAAAAATCAGATTTGTAAACAAACATTTCAAAATCAGGAAAGAAACCATTACAAACAGAATGGAGGAAACGTGTATCATGTTTAGGTGCTGACAAATAAATAAGAGCACTCCACATCTAGTACAGACTGTCCCCTGATTATTTATAATAGAATTGCCTTCTACTATAAGCCCACTCCACCATAAACAGTTACCTGATAAAAACCAAAATAAATGTACTTAAGCCTGTGAGGATAAGAAAAGCCTAAATATAGGTAATGCTAAACCAAAGTATTTTTGGTAACATCTTTTTTTGAGCCAAAATTTTATCCACCAATACTTACATACTAAAAAAAGTAAATAAAAAAACAGACAGTCCTATTGTTTTCATTAATAAAAAAGTGGAAAAGAGCCTTGTTTAAAATGTCAATAAGAAATTCTTTATGGCATTAGCTCATAATATTTCTAAGCTGAATGTTCAGAAAAAGAATAGATCTAATGCATAGTTCAACTAACAAACATATAAAAAATGGTTACAAATGTCATTATCTCAATCATGTACAATAATGTCATATTCAGCCTTTACTGGAAAACAAATAGCAATTTTACCACATTTAAAAAATAACCCATTTAAAAAAATAAAGTCCAAAAGTCTTCAAAGAGGGGGGGAAAAATCACCTTTATGCCCTGGGAACTAGCTAGCAGAAGACAGTCTTGAACTTATTTCTTTATAACAGTCATGGACTTGGCTTGCACACCTCAATTTAGCTACTCAGTATGAACTTGGCCAGTGCTAAGAAAACATTTGGCTCACTTCCACAGCTGCTTTCTCTGAAGAGTTGTTGGGGGGAGGAAATCCATGCCAGTGAGACATTTCACATCTATCTAGCATCATATTCAGCAGACAACCAAGCCAGCACCGCAATGTTTCTTAATCCTGGTTTAACTTGCTTACGTGCTGGACAGCTCTCCCTGGAACTCTACGCTAGTCCCAGCCTCTCAACCTTTACCACTAAGGTACTCCACCATCCTCACCCCCTTTCTCTCTGATTTCATATGGGGATTAGGGTTTTAGATGGAGATTAAGGATTGTTTTGTGACTCTCTCCAGCCATTCATTTTCAGAAGAACCTCCTTCATTTCAATATTACCAGATTTGGAAGAAATACATTACACAGCCCCGCCTTGCTGTTATGTGCAAGTTGAAAGAACCTCATATTAGAACCAGAAACTTGGAAATGAGCAAGAAGTGGGAGACTTATTCCTTAAAACCAGGGAAGCAGACAGTTCTGATTTTCAGAACCTCTGAGTTTTACCAGACAGTGCTTGAACACCATGAAAACTTGCCCAGCTTCCACTGCCAGAAAGGGAGAAAGGTAGAATATCATTGATATTTAATGAATTGTTTCCATATATTTTTCCAAAACTGATATGTATGACCAGAATTTCCATCAGTGATCTTTCAGACCAAACGAAACCAGGCCTTTCAATCAACTCAGCAATATTTGTGGGTCCTGCACTTGGGGCACAACAACCCTATGCAGAGCTACAGACTGGGAGAAGTCTGTCTAGAAAGCTGCCTGGAGGAGAGAGACCTGGGGGTGTTGGTTGACAGCCGACTGAACATGAGCCAGCAGTGTGCCCAGGTGGCCAAGAAGGTCAATGGCATCTTGGCTTGTATCAGAAACGGTGTGACCAGCAGGTCCAGGAAGGTTATTCTCTCTATATATTCAGCACTGGTGAGGCCGCTCCTTGAATCCTGTGTTCAGTTCTGGGCCCCTCACCACAAGAAGGATGTTGAGGCTCTGGAGTGAGTCCAGAGAGAAGCAACGAAACTGGTGAAGGGGCTGGAGAACAGGTCCTGTGAGGAACAACTGAGATAGCTGGGTTTGTTTAGCCTGGAGAAGAGGAGGCTGAGGGGAGACTTCATTACTCTCTATAACTACCTGAAAGGAGGTTGTAGAGAGGAGACAGCTGGCCTCTTCTCCCAAGTGGCTGGGGACAGGACAAGAAGGAATGGCCTCAAGCTCGGTCAGGGGAGGTTTAGGCTAGACATTAGCTAAAAACTTCTTCACAGAAAGGGTCATTGGGCACTGGAACAGGCTACCCAGGGAGGTGGTCGATTCACCTTCACTGGAGGTGTTTAAGGGATGGGTGGACAAGGTGCTGTGGGCATGGTTTAGTGTTTGATAGGAATGGTTGGACTTGATGATCCAGTGGGTCTCTTCCAACCTGGATGATTCTATGATCCTATGATTTGTTTATCTGTAAAGCAGTAACATTTTAATATTGCACAAGAGACCCAAAGATTTTAGGAAATCTTTCAAATAACACCAATTACGAATCTTGTTAATTATATTAAAGTGTGGGGAGCTCTTGCTTTTGGGGAGTGAGGAGTTTGACTGAAAATACAGTCTGCTTCTGTTCCTCTAGTACTTGATGACAGTCTTCCCTGAAAGTGACAACAGCTCCTATGGCTAAAAAGCTGCCGATTAAAAGGATAACTTCTTATATGCATGTGGTAACTTGTGTGGCATTAGGTGAAGAAGTATCTAAACTGTGGCATTTCCAGTCCACACAGCTCACAGACATTGTCAGCCCAACTATGTCCCAAACTATGGTTCTTAGAAATAAACAAACTGTGCTCGTGTCTGCATCTTTTGGAATCTGAGGTCTATAAATGTCCTATAATGCATCTCCAAAACAGTTTAATCTGAAATAACAGAACTGTGGTTTGGTTTTGGTTTTTTTAACTCCCAGTCTACATAGTTTATTAGTTGGACAGACAAAAAAGAATGTAATCAACTTAGACTCAGGAAAACCCCCAAGCCCCAGAGTGTCTCATTTCTTAACTAAAACAGTATTTTAACAGAGCTGTGGTTGATGTCTCTGAGAAAGATTGCAGTCATTAGAGAAAGCCTGTTGAAGGCAACAATGTCTACTTCCCAGCCCAAAAGATTTCCCAAACCTCAGCTTCCTATTTGCTTTATACAAATGACAGTTCTACAGCTTTTTCTGCTTTAATATTTACTATTGCATCACAGGTTGTAACATGCTAATTACAAACTGCTGTTGTACTTACTTGATGGTTACTCTGTTTGATGTGTCCTGCAGATCACCAGGATCAAAAAGCTGAGATTCTTTAAGTCCCAGTTCTTTGCAGCCTCTTAAGAATAAGATTATATTATCCTGAAAAGAGATGGGAAAAAAAAAGCAAAAATAAAGACCTTTTAACTCTTCTTCACTGACAAACAGAATCTACTAAATCAATCTCTCCCTGACTAACAGCTCATGAACATTCATATCATCAGCTAAATGAAGAACCAAAGACATTTCCAGTCATGGAATTTAAGCTGTCAGTATTGGTTTTGTTTGAAAAACAGATAAATATGAAACTGTTTCTGTTTCTAAGACATGTAACTGCAACAAAGTTGTTGACTTCTGTCTTTCCAAACCCAAATGTTCACAACTTTAACTGAAAAAGTTCTGTTAATTTCCTCACCTACTGCTACAGCTGCCAGCACAACCTCAGCATGTTATGGGACAGAAAAGAAAAGGTTGGATTTCTGAAGGGAGAAGGAAGAATAGATGTGAAGCAGTCCACCATCATTTGTGCAAGCAGTTTGTTCAGAAAACATTGGGCATGTCAATACGAACAAGTCAGTTACTCCTAGTTAACACAACTGGTCTCTTGCCTCTCCAACCTTAACCAGCCAGAAGCCAGTGGGAAAAGAGGAAGGTGCCTACTCCTCAAATAAAACACTTAAAGCGACACTTTATATGACCACCTTCTGCAAAAAGAAGCAACACCAACTTTCGATCAATTTTTCTAGGGGATTTGTATTTTTCAGAGACTAAAATTTAAAAATAAATAACCAAGCAATTAAGCACAAACTGATATAAGCCTCTTTAAAAGCAAATATGGTTGCTGATATATGAGTTTGCATGGAAAGGATTAAATGTGTATGTGTGTATACATACTTTCACTGTGCGCTTTATACTTACACCTATGCATGTAAAGCACTCCCCTTTTAAAGAACCAGCGAATCTTATGCAGACAGATTTTGAAGGTCAGGAAAGAACAAGTTTTTAGATATGCACATTGGTAGAACACCATCACAATGGTAGATATGTGGACAAGGTAAGGATATAATGTACATCTTGATATTCTCTGAGGACTCTCACCTCAGACCTCCAGCTGGAGGGAAGCTGCCACATAAGGCGTACAAGAGGAGCAGAACCATGTGTAGGGCAGAAATCTCCATTTCTACAAAATCTGGGAAGCAGAGAAGCCCAGGCAGCATTTAGTTCTTGCGCATCCCACAGGATTTGTGAGCAGGGCTCTCCTCACATCTGCTCCCAGGCTTTTGTTTGGGTGACACTGCCACAGCTTGGCCAGAGTAGCCCTGTTTGTTCTGTTGGGGCACAGTGATCAGCATGCTAATCGCTGCAGCTCTCTGCATGCCAACGCTCTTGCACACAAAGCTTGCTGTCACCAGCCACATAGCAAAAAAATACAGACTTGGAAATTCAGAGGAGTCCAAGTCTCTCTTTCTTCCCTGGCTGACACTTAACAACTCTGGAGTAGAGCCAGGGGGGAAGGAACAGCAGTCAAGAGAGCAGAGAGCCTATAACCCAGCGAGACAGCATCATTCATGACATGAAAAGATGCTTGTAAAATTCCCCATCTGGCTTACTACTTGCATTATATTTTTTCCAACTCCAACATGAATAACTCTTGTGTTTAGCCTTTGATGAAGGACAGTTCTGGTCACTTTCAAATAGTGGGTGGAATGATGTGTAAATCTAATAAAAAATCAAAAGCATTAAAAAAAAAGTTCCTAACAGTATTTCCAAACAAAAACATACAGGACATACAGGAGAGAGTAATCTAATAGGTTTAGAAAACAAACAAAGGAGGGGGAACTCTGTGAATAACTAATTGCACCCATCTTTCTGCCAAAAGTTCACATCCAAGTTATGATAAGCAGTAACAAAAATATCGGCCATTTGGCAGCCATGTAGTTTGGGAACTCAGCTCCTCTGTTGATGAACAAATGCCTGCTTCTCAAAAAAATAGCGCCACCACCCTATGCCTGCTTTGGTACATGCTTTTATTTTGATGATCATCCTAAGAACAATGTTTGCCAAACAGTCAGTAACATCATCATCCAAACAATTCCTCAGAAAGCTGGTATCCTATATGGGCACAAATAACCATGCATGTCAACAACATGCAATCAGTCAGCATTGAAAGTTATTGTTTCTATTAACAATCTCATAGTTTTATTTTGCAATGGACCTAAAAATGGCAATCTGTTTATTTTTAAGGATTAAGAAAAAAAAGAGACAACAAAGAAATTGTTTCCAAGTGACAGTCAGGTAAGCCTGCCTAGGCTACATATCCCTAACCAAAATGTACCTCACACTACTGTAAAACTAAACTTTTCCTGGTTTGCTTCAGTACAGTTAAAATTTGTACTTGTTAGTTCTGTTGAGATACTGGAGAACAACACTCCTAAGCCATGAAGACTGAGCTCCCAGGAAAGCTTTCTCTCTGGATAACTTTATTGGCCAAGTCCTGGTTTCATTAGTTTATTCTGCTTTGCTGCTTTTTTTTTTTTTTTTTTTGAGAGCAATTATAGTTCTATATCTGTTAGCTGTAATTGTACATTGGTTTTAGTCACTTATTAAGAAGGGCCACTTCTTTGCTGCTGTTGAAGAAACTAAAAAAGAAAAAAAAAACCCCAAAAAATGTTTACAAGCAGTAGCATATATATAAAATATCCTTAACTTAATTAAGGGGCTGAAAACACACACCTAATGTACATGTCCAGCTCTTTATAATTTGACAGAATTAAATAGGTCGTGCAAATGGGTCACACAGCAGTGGCAAGGATTGTAGCACAGCCAGCTGCCACACCACAGTTAACAGAGCGGTATCTTTTGCAGCGGTCTCAGAAGACATAGGATCAGAATTCAGTCCCTCTGGCAGCCTCTACTAGGCACTAACACAACTTTCTCAATACATTAAATAGAGATTATATTGCTCTTCCCTCAGTGGTTACTTGCTGCTGTTGCAGAATTGGAGTAGACGGAAGGTGGGTCACTTGGTTAGCAGATCATTTCCTACAGCCCCAGAGGACCTGCTACTGTCTCCTGCTTGCTCCCCTTGGTTTCAGTCCACACTACTATGCTGTCCAAAATCATCTTCTGTTTTTGTTCCTGTACTCCCAGAGAAAGAACAAGCTTACAGATTAGTCTGAATAACTTTCACAAATTTTATACCTTTAAAATTTTATATCTAATCTATAGATATCTACAAATTTTTATCTGTTTTCTCTATAAAGCTACAGGCTGCTTACAGAAGAGAAATGCTTCAGTGTGGTGACAGAGAGGACACAAGCACAGGATACACTGGCAGGTTAAACCCTAACCCTGTTCTGCTTGCCTAAGCAGCGTCCTGACAGTTACTATTAGATCAGCACTATAAGCAATGTAGTTTACTTGGAAGCATTACAAGCGCAAAAGTTATTAATGTGAATGTTTTGTTCTGCTGAATTTCAGAACAGAAAAGTAACCAACATAAAAAAAATTACAAACTGTCAGGCAAAGTCAGCTATGAATGAGCAAGTAGGGCCAAGAAGGAGCAGGGAAGGATGAACATAAGCATGAGACACTGACTCCCTGGGTCGAAAGGGTACATGGGAAAGAAGGACTGTAAAGCTGCTCCCTGCTCTCACAACTGCAATTCAGTGCTATCACCTTTTCACAACTCCTCTCTACAAAATCACTTTCCCAGGACAGTAACCTGCAGGCAATGCAAAGAGGAGGACAGCGGGGTTACATCTCCATGAAGGTGGAGAGAAGAAAGAAGAAATAATACATTACTCTCTTGCAATACTTACTTACTGTTTTTAAAAGACAGGTAATGTGTGTTATAACTATGAAAAAAATGTTCACTGTATAGCATTAGGTCATTTTCCTCACACATGAACCGGAGTCCAAAATCCTGAACCTTGTGAAAAAAAACCCCACAGAACCTGAGAGCTGTGCAGGACAGACACCCTGGAAAGTCACTGCAAATTCACACAGTAGTAGTGCCAGCACACAAGATAGCTCAAGCTAGCGAGAACCAAATATTCATAGCAGGCAAATTCCCTCCATAGGATCTGCTGATCAGATGCAATGGCACACAGCTTGAATTTGGCCCACTTCCATTCCTTTCATCTGCCACAATAGTATACAAAATATTCCCACTGTATCCATGCTGCAAATCAGACAAGCAGCTTCTCACTGCAGAATCATCATTTATCAGATGAGCTACTGCACAGCCTGGATGAGATATACAGACAAACTCAGGGAAAACAAAAGCAGGCCTGCGCAGAACCCTGAATAAAATGCCAAGTGCATGCCACTTCTCTAAGTTGGAGATATTATTAGTTACCAGTAGCACTGCAATGTTTTGCAGGCCAGATGCAGGCAAACAGGTGGCCTTTTTCATTTCTGGAATGCTGAAATTTTCCCTGTTCCGTAATTAATGGGAAGATTTCTAAAAATGCATTTATATATTTCCAAAGCGCTTTTCTGAGCAATTCCAACACAGACTCTTTAAAAGCCTTTTGTTTACTCCCAACGCTTCTTCCCAATTCCCTCATTTTTCCATTTTACATAAATAATTAGTGGCGACAATTTATTTATCTAAAAGCAACGGATCTGGACCGATTCACAAGCAGACAGAAAGGAAACACTTAAATATTCAAATATTGAGTTCAAGTCCACCGAGAAAGAACTTTTATGAGAGAGGCTGGGAACTTTTCTTATTTTCTTATATATATATATACACACACACACATATATATACACACACACATATATATATACATACACACATATATATACACATACACCCCCCCCCATATGTTATACTCTATCCAATACACTTTGCTGTATGTGTTTTACTATTATACCAAGTAAGCTTTAGCAAACCTACATCGTTGCAAGGCGCTGTTTTCTGCGACAGATTCTAAATCAACGGATTGATTGATTTAGAATAATGAATACTTTCCAAATCAACAGATTAAGAATCAGTAATTTCCAAATCAATATATCTGGAAGCAACTCGATCGTAGTTGGGACATATTCACTTAGAAATTGAGGATGCTCAACCTCCAGAAGAGCAGGCAAGCTCCACCAGGGCAATAAGGAGGGACGAGATGTCTGCCCCTAGAAGGATTCTGGCACGCAACAGCCTCCCCAAGTCGAAATTAAAGGTGGGGGAAAGAGAAGAAAGCAGACAAGGGAGGGAGAACAGGACTTACCAGCCGGTCAGCGCGACCCGAGCCTCAGCGCTCAGAGCGCGACGCGCAGGAGCTGCCAACCCCAACTCCGCCCCCGCAGGCGGAGGGTGAGAACGGCCTCCCCGGGGGCGACCGCCTGAGAGCCGGGGGCGACAGGCATTCCCGAGGGCAGACACAGAGGTGACCGGGTTCGAAGGGCAGGAGTAACGCAGGCTGGCGAGGGATGAAAGGCTCCCGCTCCGGGGCCAGAGCTGCAGCTTCCCGGGAGCACCAGCAGCCCAGAAATCCTTGGCAAGCAGCACCTTTTAGGGGTTAGAAGATGGCCAAGACTGTCTTTGCAAAGAAAACCAAGCCCCTTTTTCTGCTTCTTTTTGGGCAATCAGGAAGAAAAAGATGTGTCTCCTCAAACAACAACCCCTTAACAAAAACAAACAAAAAAAAAAAAACCCACACCAAAAAAAAGACCTTAGAAACACTGTGAAGAAAATGTGTCCATTGGGAGCATGCTGCAACGGCATAAAACATCCCAGAAACCCCAAATACGGCTCTCGGCAATCTTCAGATAATATCCCCGACTGCCAGAAGATGTTCAGTACCAGACCCCAAAGATCTAGCTGAAACTGCCAAATTCCTACTGAGGTTCTTAATGGTATGAGGTTTATAACACGGCCGAATGCCGGGTCCTACACTTGGGGCACAACAACCCTATGCAGAGCTACAGACTGGGAGAAGTCTGTCTAGAAAGCTGCCTAGAAGAGAAGGACCTGGGAGTGTTGTTTGACAGCCGACTGAACATGAGCCAGCAGTGTGCCCAGGTGGCCAAGAAGGCCAATGGCATCCTGGCTTGTATCAGAAACAGTGTGACCAGCAGGCCCAGGGAGGTTATTCTCCCTCTGTACTTGGCACTGGTGAGACTGCTCCTTGAATCCTGTGTTCAGTTCTGGGCCCCTCACCACAAGAAGGATGTTGAGGCTCTGGAGCGAGCCCAGAGAAGAGCAACAAAGCTGGTGAAGGGGCTGGAGAACAGGCCTTATGAGGAACGACTGAGAGAGCTGGGGTTGTTTAGCCTGGAGAAGAGGAGGCTGAGGGGAGACCTCATTGCTCTCTACAACTACCTGAAAGGAGGTTGTGGAAAGGAGGGTGTTGGCCTCTTCTCCCAAGTGGCAGGGGACAGGACAAGAGGGAATGGCCTCAAGCTCTGCCAGGGGAGGTTTAGGCTGAACATTAGGAAAAGAATTTCCACAGAAAAGGTCACTGGGCACTGGAACAGGCTGCCCAGGGAGGTGTTTGAGTCACCTTCCCTGGAGGTGTTTACGGGACGGGTGGATGAGGTGCTGAGGGACATGGTTTAGTGTTTGATAGGAATGGTTGGACTCAGTGATCCGGTGGGTCTTTTCCAACCTGGTGATTCTATGATTCTTGCTACTCACAACGAGGCTTACTGACAGTTCAGAAAACTGCATGTGCCCAGATAAAACGTACCATCCTCTTGATGGTGTGATAGAAAAGATGGGCAAAGATGCGGACACACTCCTTTTCTCTCTCCATAGAGCTGCTCTTAGCATTTTGGCATCCAGCAAAATCTTATAACAGATCCAATCATCAGTCTCATATAAAACATGAGCACATTCAATCTACATTAATAAGTTGAAAATAAGCCACAACAAAAATAACTTCTCAAAATCACACCATGAGAATTGATGTGGGGGCTCTAAAATCCAAGCCCTAAATAAATGAAATGTGTTAAGAAAATAAAATTGTAGGTACACTTGTCTTCCAGATACCAAAAAGCACAATGTTTGAAGTTAAAAGCTTGTTGTTCTTAGAGAAAATCAGAGGTATAGCAGCATTATCAAAGAAATTGTCTTTGACATTTTCTTAAATCTATCCTTCACCATCACGTTATTTGCTTTTTAAGATCTTTGCCCTGTAACAAATTTCAACCACATTTATAACCTCCTTAGGCAATGCAGTGTATCACTAACATTTCCATGTTGGTTATAACTAAACCCCCCCAACAGGAATAGCCATATTGTGTGAAATAAAAGGCAAATGTAAGGAGCTCAGAATATAAAATGGCACTGGGGGTCCTGGGCAGGTAGTGGAAATTTCATGCTGCGTACAGAATGGATGACCTTATTTCTGCAAACTTTAAAAATGAGCTTAAAATCCCTTCAGCATGGTATGACGAGGAAGGAGGGTAGAAACGCTGTGGACAGGAAAGGAGAAGGATAGCAGGGAAAGGGTGAAGAAAAGAATAGGAGGGGACCATAGAAAAGAACATGAGTGAGAGCAGCCTTCAACTCAAACAGGGAAAAGCAAACCACAGGGGGGTGGGAGGAGTGCACAGAGCAGGAGCACAAGGCTGACACTATGACTTCACTAGTTAAGTAGGTCCTGATATTTCTACTTGCTACATCAGGTCATTATCCCCAAAGGCACAAATAAAACATTGAAACAAATAGGGGCTCAGTCAACATCCTTGTCTTTGGGGGAGAGAACAATCAGATGATGTGCACTCCCTTGATTTGCCAAACCCAAGATACAACCCGAGTAAGATGACTTTGTTTACAGCAATGAAGAAAGAACATAGCAGACAGGGAAAAAAGCCCAAAGCATTTCCAGGCTATTCACTGGCTCCGGTGGTGATGAAATCAGATGTCAGCCAGATGTCAGATTTCACCCCGTCCTGGAGACAGTACTTACCTGATGCCATATCCTATGGTAACAGCCATCCTATGGTGAGGGAAGAGGACATTTCCTTTCCATCCCCTCTCTATAGCTTTTTTAGTGCCAGATTATTGCACTTGGCTTGTGAAGATTTGGGCTACAGTTTCATGACTTCTTCCATTACCCACTTTTCACATTTTTTTATTAATAAAGTTCACCAAGAGCAAGGTTAAAACCACATGAAGTGCAGCCCAGCACTCCCCAAAAGCTACTGGGGATTCACATTGCAAATTTGGAGTCAGATGGGTATAAACACAAGAATAGGAGACACACCGCCAAAAAAGCATGGTTGCTCCTGCAGTGATGGGAAGGACTATTATTTACCTTGCTTTGCCTTGTTGTTTGGGTTAGTACAGAACTTATTGCAGAGCAGGTTGGGGAACGAGCTACAAAAAAAGACAAAAATCATAGAATAGTTTGGGTGGAAGGGACCTTCAAGATCATCTAGTTCCAACCCCCCTGCCATGGGTGGGGACACTTCCCACTATACCAGGCTGCCCAAGGCCTCATCTAACCTGGCCTTGAACATCTCCAGGGATGGGACAGCCACAGCTTCTCTAGGCAATCTGTGCCAATGCCTCACCACCTTATCATGAAGAATTTCTTCCTAATGTCTAATCTAAATCTTCTCCCTTCCAATTTGAAGTAGTTTCCCCTTGTCCTGTCACTACATGCCCTTGTAAAAAGCCCTTCTCTGGCTTTCTTGTAGCCCCCCTTCAGGTACTACAAGGTGGCTATAAGGTCTCCCTGGAGCTTTCTCTTCTCAAGGTAGGACAACCCCAACTCTCTCAGCCTGTCCTCATATGGGAGATGCTCCAGCACTCTTACCATCTTCGTGACCTTCCTCTGGATCCCTTCCAACAGTTCCATAGTTTTCTTATATTGGGTATTCCAGAACTGGACATGGTACTCCAGGTGGGGTCTCACAAAAGCAGAATATTGGGGCAGAATCACCTCTCTCGACTTGTTGGCCACGCTTCTTTTGATACAGTCCAGGATATGGTTGGTCTTCTGGGCTGCGAGCATGGATTGCCAGTTCATGCTGAGCTTCTCATCAATCAGCACCCCCAAGTCCTTCTCCACAGGGCTGCTCTCAATCACATCATCCCTCATCCTGCAGTGAAACCACAGATTGCCCTGACTCTGGTGTAGGACCTTACACTTGGCCTTATTGAACTCCATGAGGTTCACACAGGCTCACTTTTCCAGCTTGTCCATGTCCCTCTGGATGACATCCGATCCTTCTGCTGTGACAACTGCTTCACTCTGTCTGTGTCATCTGCAAACTTGCTAAGGGTGCACTTGATCTCACTGTCTGTATCATCAATGAAAATTATTAAACAGCACTGGTCCTAGTTATAACTCCTGAGGGAAAGAAACATCACAACAGCAGTGTTCTCAGTGCAACCAGAGCTCAGCATCTGTGGCATCTACCTCTTCTTACCCATCCTCCTGGCAATAGTTGTGCTGTCGGTCTGAAGGAGGGGAAAAAGGCCATGAAGACAAAATGGACTTCTATTCACACTCACATATGAGTGCTGAGAGTATAACTAACCTAAACACAGATTTCAAGTAACCCTGCAACCATGGCTGGTGCCACAATGCTTCCCTCAAGACATCCCTCTTGGGGAAACAGGACACTCCCTGTTTCTCAGCACATCCCTGCAGCTGCTGCCCTTACAACTGAACTCTACAGCAAAACATAAAAATGGGCAAGAAATACACAACTAAGGAGAACAATGGCTGTTTTCTAAGTTTGGTTTATTTGTATGTGATTATCAGGACATGATAAAGCGTTAAGGAAAGCACACAATATGACTATGGATTTAGGAGTCCTCAAAGACAGCCATCTCAAACAAACTGCTTCGAGTAAACAAAAAAATTACATAAACTTTAAATGTAGAGTTATAAATTAAGAAATATGACACTAGATATTCTGAAAGCAAAACAAGTCTATAAGTCACAGGGTCCAAGTAATGGGACCACCAAGGAAATTAACCTGAACATTAAATATGGTAGAGTACAGTTTTCACTAGACATACTGTTCAAGTTTTTTATCCTGCACGCAAAAAAACCAATACAAAACAAAAAAAACCCCAAAAAACCAAAAACAAACAAATGGAAAAAAGGAATTAATAAATGAATGAAGTTGAATTACCTCCTGAGTAATATACCCAAAAAGTACAGCCCTTAGGTGATACAAAGGAACACCACAAGTAGCTTAAGCTCCAACACAAATAAGTCCTTTACAGGTTAGGTACAGCCATCAACTACAACCAAATCCTGCTGAACAAACCTTGGTGTTTTCTGACTGCTGCAGAGGCAATTGTGTGCTAAGCGATGCTTCTCAAAAGCTATTTATATATGTGTTCCTGTTCATATTTTGTACTACCGGTGGTAATGAAGATTACCTATGCAACATAAATCTTCTGTATTTCCCTTAATTATACTATCAAACTAAATAAAAGATACTGCTTTTTTTTTTAACATGCCCCTACCTTCCTTTCTCTGCCTACAGATTCCAAGCCTCACAGGATCACTTTGATCACATCTGATACCTTAGGACACTGTTACCCAATGCCTGTTTTCTATATTTTGACTTGACTGTTGTGAAAATAACCTTCTTTTCCAGGAAGAGCAGTGTTGACTATTCCAGGGAATTAGCTGCAGGGAACCATCAGATGCAGCTTGCCACAGGACCTTTGGGATGGAGTGGGGCTAGTGGAAAAAGAAATTGGGAAATCCTGTGTATTATGAGCCTGACCACCTGAAAGGGTATGTCTGAGGGTCATTAATTACCTGGCCTGCATAATCTGTTATGAACCAATATAGGTGACTTCAAGCATAATCAGTGTACCTTCATGAACATTCAAGAAATTAATATCTGAAAAAAAATTCTTGTGATCACTACATAGTGTTTTTAGTTATCCTCTCTCACAACATCAAAAGTAGATGGCAAGGTCAAAAAAAAAGTAATTAAAAATGAGCATTAGTGAGATTTACATCCCATTCTTTTTTGTTATACAAGAACCTAATTAATCATAGACAAAAAGCTGTATTGGAGTTTTAGCATCAGTTCTTACTTACTCCTGATCATTTACCAATTGTCTTACTACGGAGGCACTTGATTTCAGTCAAGGTGTATAATCTCAGAAAATGAAAGGTTTTTATGAAACTAAGTGCATAATAAATCTTATTTGAAAAGTTTGGCTGCATCCAGCTGTACTGAACTAGCCAAGCACAAAACTTTGAACAGCCAAAGGCCAGAAAACAGCTGAAATTTTGTATAAAGTATTTTGAAGGTTTCAAACTGCTAACAAACTGGTACCTAAAATTAAAACAAATTTGACATGAAACCTCTGAAAGTGAATGTATGAGAACTGCCTGGCAGACTCATTACACTCCTTCTAATTGCAGCAGTTACTATTATAACATGACTTTACTTTCTTGCCTCTTGCTCTTAAATGGCATGTTTGCTTTTGCCTGGCACACTAAGCAAAGCTATCTTCCATTTAAAGCCAACAAAGAGGAAGAGTTGGCCAACACTCAGACTCTTCTTAGCAAAGATGGCAATCTGCTACACAAGGATCAGGCTACTATGCAGTCAGAGCTGTTGGAGGGCCTCTGCATCGCAATGTCCAAGTACAACTGCTGTAGGTGGGCCTCAAAAGATGTAAGAAAGCTGTCTGTAGGGGGCAGGGGCCTGGCAGTAGCTGTTAAAATCAAACTAAATCTCTGCTCTCCAAGGTAAACAGCAAAATAGTGAAACCACCAAGGACGACTCATTCCTGCTCAGTTCACAACCTCTGCAAAAAAAGCAACAAATTCCATTTCTCCTTTCAAATTAAACATCTACTCTTTATTGCCAAGGAATATGTTTTAATAATCTGTGGTGTTCAAGGTCTGATAAACATCAGCAATCTCTTTGCTGCTGTTACATGATACCTTGCATACATTTTCCCCCCACTCATAGCTTCACATTTTCATGCCAACATTACATAAAACATACTGGACTTTAATGTACAGGTTGGGGTTTCCTTGTACACTCTTCTAAAAGAAGCTGTTCAAGTCCAAAAAACCACTATTTTTTTTAAATTGGCTTTTTGTACTGAGTGAGGTTCCAGCACATTCCAGTTGGAAAACCTACATTATTGTTTTTACTTCCAGTAAGAAAATAAATAGACAGCTTTCACATTTAGATATCTAGAATTATTTCAGAGAAGAAAAGGAGAGAGAAGAAAATAATTTATTTTTAATCTGCTTGGAGTGTATTTTACAGACAAACAAAATATCTGTGCAAAAAGATGCCCATTCTTAACTTTGACCATATGCAGTGTAACTGCCTAAAGTTATTAGCTATCACAACACACAATCCATGTATCTGTTGTTTCTTTTTCTGATTTGAAAACATACATTTGGTGTCTAGGTAGTATGGCTCTAACTGTCAATACCTCCAGTTTAGGATTTTTTTTTATGGTAAACATTCAAGGCAAGACTAGGTCCCCAATAGTTTGGCAGCAACTTCTTTTCAGTCCCTACTCAACCATCAGTAAAGTACGTCAAGAACTGGCACAACTATTCATGAAGCTGTGGTAGCTGCAAACTTAGATGGACAGTGCAGAATAGCCACTTTAAATTACCACTGTTGAATAAGTCCACAGAGGTCACTCAAATATGCCTGTGAAGAACTATTTGGGAAGTATGATTCATAGATTATGTCTGGATGCCATAACTGTCTTCAGTTGTGAAGCCTAAGCTTTTGTGAATAAAAAGTAGTAAAACAACATAATGTATTTAAGAAACAGAATTTTCTCAAGTTTATGTGCATAAAATAAATAATTACAACCAAAAAAGAAAGGAACTCCTCTTTAATACAAGGATCCCCATTGCAAGGCTTTCTCCCAGCTTTTTCACAATGTCTTGGTTGTGGTTCCTCTGAGCAGTAGAGTATATGACAGAAAAGGTTCTCTCCTACAGGACAGATATTCCTGTTTACTGTCAGCACACTAGAGGTGTACTTGAGGCATCCTTCTGCTATATCCTCTTTCGCCTAGAAATGCACAAAGCAACAAGGCCAGGAAGATGAATCCATGCATCACAGCAAGTCTTAGGAACTGGAACTGAGGAGTGGAGATGTCACATTTGTTGTTGGACAGAAAAGAAAGATAAACATATCAGCTTTCACTGATAATTTATGCCTAAAATTTCAGTTTATACCCTACCTTATTTCCTCAAGATCACCTTTTACTTGTAGATGAAAACAGTAAAACCTTGCTTATAATTCAGCTTAACTGGGTACAACCAGTGGTACTTGCTCAGAACAGGCACAAATAAGGCCAGCAGACATGTTCATGTACCTTCAAACAGCAAGCTTCCAACTCCTCACTGTCTACTTCTGAAAAACTTTGCAATTTAAAGCCATATTATATAGATCAGAGTAAAACTTAGATGAAGAGATTGTATGAAGGAAAAGGGTAAATTTGAAACAAATACGATTTTTTTTCCCTTTCCTCAGAGGGACTCAGAGGTCAATTGTTTGATAGAGAGAGGTGTATCTAGACAGCAGAACCAGAGGAGTCCAACATTATTAGGCCAGGCTTCACAGGCCATAAAAGCAGCTGTACTAGCTCTACAGCTAACAAGAAGCCGCCAGCAATCTAGCTGATTTAAAGCACTGCAGAGCCCCAGCTCCCGGCCAGCTCACATCTCCAAACAACTCCCGCAGATTTCTGGAGAACGCCAACATTACACATGGTTATCCAAAATCAGCTCAAGGCCAGCAGGACTTACTGGCTTTGGCAAGCACCTCTGTACTGCCCTTCCAAGCAACTGGGGAATATTCATCAAACACAGTACCTACCGCCTTATCCAAATGCATGGACCCAGCTGAGGCTCAGCACTGTGCTGAAGTGAATCAGCCCTTAAATCTGGAGACCCTACTACAGAGCCACCAGGGGTTTGCATGGTCAGATACAGGGGCTACAGAGCTATGCAACCACCTTATGTGATGTGGTAACAGTGCCCAACTGCAGCACAGGGAGTCCAGTCAGCCAACAGGTACCAGATGCCAGGCACATGCTCTCTGTACTCGTGTGTGTACTTGGGTAAGCCATCCTGTAGCTGCATGGGGCTTCAGTGTGCCCTGGGGCCTGTGACTGACTGCAGAGAGCACGGACAGTCAGCTCTCAAATGGCTTTTTAGCTACCTGGAAATCCCTAAGTGTGCTCTGCTGCACTGCTTAGCTGATCTTACGTCTTTGGACCACTTGTCCCTGAACATGCAGAAGTGTGGTATGGAAAGGCGCTGGAGTCCAGCAGCTGTCTTTCAGACACCATCCCATGGTGATAGATGCTGCTGCCTAACCCAAGAGAGCTGCTCACTGAGTTGTCCACACCTACAACACAGAGGTTATCCAAGGTTTTCCATTCTCTGGAATATCCTAGACTCCACCTTCCATTATCCTGCAGTTGACTGGTTTTTCCCTCTTATTTACTTCCATCTGCCTAACCTTAGTCTGGCACTTTTATTCTTGTAACTGGTAAAGTTATAAAGGACAAGAATATTTGTATACTGTTACACAGAAAGGATAAATCATACTGGAATTTGTGATGGAGAATACTGACCACAATCTTTTCAGTTCTTAGTCTCTAATTTGCTTACATAATAGTTTGTATGCAGGTTTTAAGTGCTGGATTTCTAATATAATTTATAAAATTTCAGCCAAAAATCCCCAGAATCAGCAAGGTGAATTACTCTTAGGAAGATAAACTATCTGCAGGGATTTTTGATGCAAGTCCTACGAGAACATCAAGAACTCACAGTTCTTGGGAAAAAAAAAAAAAAGGTAAAGACTGGAATCCAAGGAGTTTCAGTTCTCCAAGATCATATTTTAGAAAGTAAATTTTAATCAGGATTGGGTAGCTCAAGAGATTGAGTAATAGTATTTAAAAAAGCAAGTGATTAATCTCTGATCAACTAGAGGGTAAGGACTAAAGAGCATTTAAGGCCTCAAACACCCCTGGGAACTAGCCAACTTAGTCTAATACTGTGAGTGCTGACTCTAAGTAGATTTTGGATTTTCCATTTTCTCACGCACAGTCCTCAAGCTTATGAGTAGCCTCCTCTAAATTTCACTAGAACATTATCCTCCTCAAAATTCTGAATTACAGCTATGCCTACAGAGAGCTGATAGCAGTTAGATCCCAGGTTTGCTGAAAAATAACTTGCTTCACTGTTTCCTTTCTAACTGCATCTATGTGTTGTTTCTTAATTACAAACTTCTAAAGGCAGAGACTCATAGCACACACTCATAGACTCATTGCTACTTACTCAGAAACTGAGGCCAGGCATATCTGAAGATATAGCTCCTAAACTCCTGTCAAGCTAATCACAATATTGGACTGATTTTTGCTGTTTTGGTTGTTTAAGACAGAATGAAAATACAAGTAACAACTGGTGAGATATTGCTGAAGATAAAGTATTGCCCTTTCTAATACAATTCTGCTAATACTTGGTTTACTCAAATTTTTGTTTGACTGCAACACTTCTCCAAGAGGATATCATTATCTTGGTTCTTCCTTATCTAAAATTCTGGTCTACTGACATATCAGATTCCACCCAACCACTGTTCAGCACTGTTAAAATAAAATGTAGGTGCACACACTAAGAAGGAACATCAAGCTAGCCTGGTTCTGTTTCTCAAAAAAACCCCAAAACAGAACAAAACCAAACTCTGTCTCTTATGACAAACTTTACATCATGTTTCTTTTTTATATGTCTTTCTAAACACTGACTGTATTAATGAATTTTGTACGTTCTTTTGGTACATAACATTATTTATTTATCTACTTACCTCTCTTTGTGTCTTTATAGGCTTTTATAAAAGCTCTGACAGTGCTTTCTGGGGACTGTTCCATTTGGTTTACCAGTTTGTCACTAGTTTTACCAATGATTTATATAATTCCTGCATTTGTTCAAATGTCAAAATATACATTCTGACTGAACATATTATGAATGTATCTTCTGGTGGGGTGGTTCTACACATTGGAGAGGGTTTTGATTGCATAGAGCTCAACGCTTATGACAATAACATTGAGTGCTTATGGGTGAGGATGAGGGGGAAGGCCAACAAGACAGATACCATGCTGAGAGTTTGTTGTAGACCACATGACCAGGATGAAGAGATGGATGAAGCATTCCATAAGTGGCTGGCAGAAGTCTCACAGTTGGTAGACTTTGTTCTCCCAGGGGACTTCAACTTACCGGATGTCTGCTGGATATAAAATACAGAAGAGAGGAAACAGTCTAGGAGGTTTCTGGAGTGTGTGGAAGACAACTTCCTGACACAACCAGTAAGTTGAGCCAAACAGGGGAGGTGCCTTGCTTGACTTGCTGTTTATAAACAGAGAAGGACTTGTGGGAGATATGGGGGTCAGAGGCCATCTTGGGCTTAGTGACCATGAAATGATAGGGTTCTTGATTGTTGGTGAAGTAAGGGAGGGTGTCAATAAAACCACTACCATGAACTTTCAGAGGGCAGACTTTGGCCTTTTCAGAACAATCTTGGGAGACAGTCCAAGAGGCAAAAGGGTCCAGGAAGCCTGGACATTCTGAAGAAGGAAGTCCTAAAGGCAGCAAAGCAGTCTGTCCCTACGCACCATAAGATGAACTGGTGGGAAGGGTGATTGGCCTGTCTGAACAGGGAGCTTTAGCTGGGACTGAAGAAAAAAAATGAGCTTTTACCATTTCTGGAAGAAGGGACAGGCAACCCAAGAAGAGCACAGGAATCTTGCTAGGTCATGCAGAGAGAAAATCAGAAAGGCAAAAGCCCAGCTAGAACTCAATCTGGTCACTGTTGTAAGAGATAACAAAAAACACTTTTATAAATACATTAACAAAAAAAAGAGAGCCAAGAATCTCCATGATTTATTGGATGTGGGAGGAAACATGGCCACCAAGGATAAGGGAAGGGTTGAGGTACTTAATGCCTTTTTTTACTTCATAACTTTAATAGAAGTTATCCCTTGGGTATGCAGTTCCCTAAGCTGGAAGACGGGGACATGGAGCAGAATAAACCCCTCATAATCCAGGAGGAAGCAGTGAATGACCTGCTACACAACCTGGACACTCACAGGTCTAGGGGGCTAGATAGGATCTACCTGAGAGTAGTGGGGGAGCTGGCAGAGGAGCTTGCCAAGCCACTATCCATTATTTATCAGCAGTCCTAGTTAACAGGGGAGGTCCCAGACGACTGGAGGCTTGCCAACATGACACATATTTACAATGAAGGAGTGGAAGGAAGATCTGGGGAACTACAGCCTGTCAGCCTGACCTCGGTAACAGGAAAGATTATGGAGTGGTTCATCTTAAGTACACTCACCAGGCATGTGTGGGACAACCAGGGGGTCAGGCCCAGCCAGCACGGGTTCATGAAAAGTAGGTCCTGCCTGGCCAACTCAATCTCCTTCTATGACCAGCTGACCCACCTAGTGGATGAGGTAAGTCTGTGGATGTTATCTACCTGGAATTTAGTAAAGCCTTCAACACTGTTTCCCACAGCAATCTCCTAGAGAAGCTGGAGGGTCATGGCGTAGACAGATGTTCACTGGGTAGAACAATGGCTGTATGGCTGTGCCTAGCGAGTTGTAGTCAACAGAGCTAAACCAAATTGGTGGCCAGTTACAAATGGTGTTCCCCAGGACTTGGTATTGGGGTCAGTCTTGTTTAATATCTTTATCAATGATCTGATGTCGATCAGCTTGAGGGTAGGAATGCACTACAGCAGGACCTAGATGGGCTGGAACAGGCTGCCCAGGGAAGTGGTGGAGTCACCATCCCTGGAGGTGTTAAAAAAACATGTAGACATGGCACTTTCAGGACATGGTTTAGTAGCCATGATGGTGTTGGGCTGATGGATGGATTTGATGATCTTAAAAGATCTTTTCCAACCTTTATGATTCTATGATTATTCCCAACAGGTAGCATAAATGCCTGTAGTAGTTGTTTGGGTTTTTTTGTTTAAACTGCTTGTACATTCTTTGAAAATTAACAGTACAGCAGAGTACTGTGTTTGTCTGATGCGTGTAGCATTCTGAGGCCATTTCAAGTTATGCTTTTCAAGCAGTTGTTATGACTTAGGAAGCAACTACTCTCTGACCTCTTTGGAGGCAACAGGAGAAACTTAATGAAAGAAAACATCCAAGAATTGTATGAGAAGAAATCTGTTTTTCTTACTACTTCTGCATATGTCAAGTAAAAGCCTATAAGTTACCTTTTCTAGCTTAGAAGTTGAGGCATTTTATTAGTTTCTGCAAACTGACCTGTACAGACACTTTTCTGGCACAATTTTCATGACCTGTTTACAGTATCACCTCAGTTATCCAGAACTCCTTGCTATCCCAACAAGGGTCAAATTCCTGACATGTATTAATTACAGTGAAAATTGCCCTGGATTACCTGAAACCTCAAATAACTGAACCTATTCACTGTCCTCCCTTTTAAATAACAGAGGACATACTGTATATTGGTGCTAATAGTTTGTGGCTGATCCTTGTAACACCAGAAATTAATATATAAACGTCACACTTGTTATCTAGCAGGCTTGTAGGATTTGGACTGAAAACCAGGCTGAAGAGGCAGAGAGTGTTTATAGCATGGTCCTACTCACTGCTGTGGGCTGTGAGGCAGGAGGAGATAGGAGGTAGGAAGGACAGGAAGGTTAAACCAAAAAACTACTGACTAGCACTCCTGATGCATGCACTGCTGGCCAAGGAAACAGAGCTGCTTCACAGTTCAGCCATCCCTAGTTGACCTTGAATCCCCTCATAGTCAGCAAAAGACTCACTTCTGCCTGCATGGTTAAGTATACATCCCTCTGACACTTCAGCTTTTACAGTTGTGCCTAGTGGGCTCCATTTCCTTGTGCTCATCACTGGGCTATCAGACCTCCAGCTTCTTGCAGAAGGTGATTACCAAGCAGCTTCACAGAAACTCTTCAACTGCATGACATGAGCTTGAACGTGAAGATGACAACGCAAAGACCCACCGGCAAGTCATGCATTCAGCCCATACCAGACATTAGCTCTAAGATCCCTTAATGCTGTTGCTAGGCAGGAGTGGTAAAGTGGGGATTGGTTTTGGAAAAAAACAGTGAGCCTCCTTCCAACCAGAAATGGTATTCAAAGGACAACAGTGACAAGGCAAATTTTGTTAAGAGAAGGTATTACAAGCATCCAGGAATGCTTTGAAACACCCATGGGATTTGTTGGCTCTACAGCACCCCATCAATCCAATAGTTAAAATAAGCAAGAAGCAAGAGCAACAGCAGCCCAGGATATCATTCTAAGGCCTTAAGCTTGTTGCCCCACAACAGGTGCAAGGGAGATTCACATCTGGCACACACTGCCTCCCAACACACGAGTCGAGTAACATCTCTCTAGCTGTTGCAGTAAAAGGAGGACAAATAATACCTACATTGCCACTAATAAGGACAATAAAGAGGAAGGGGGAAAGGCATAATGTTTACCATCAGCCTTATGGGGAAACACAAGCTGGATTCTAAATTGTGCATGACAGCTATTACAAATCAAAGAGAAAAGCCACCATTATGAAGAAGCATATAGAATGGACTGAAAAAAGCTGAGTTGAACTCAGTATGCAACTGGATGCATGCACACATTTAGCAAGCTCAATATTCTCCCCTTATTGAAAAGCCTGCAAAGAGAACTTGCTTTCATGCATTGCACAACAATAAATCAGTGCACACTATTGCTCCAAACAGAAACAGACATTCACCATCTAAGTAACAGTGCTTCTCACATGATGATGAGAAGGCAGAAGCAGAGACATGGCAATATCAAGAATTTTAATAGGATACTGCTTCAAATAGCTGAGGATTGCGTCTGTACAGCAATATTAATTTTCTAGACCATTAGTTATATTGCTTGTCCTGAAATGAATAATTCCCCTACTAAGTTGTGAGACGGATTTCCACCCAGTATCACAAGGCTATTCAGCTTTCAAAAGGTTAATAGTTAATGGCTTTGATATCTTTCAGTCAGATCGTTCGGCCTACCATCACATTTTTGCACAAGCAATTAACTAAGCTGCTTCCTCTGCAGCATTAATTTTAACAGGTTTACAATAGTATCATTAGACCTCTGGACATTTAAGAGGAAGCACATTACAATTGGAAAGTATCAAGCAGGAAGCGAATGGCTTTAATCCAGGAGCACTGAGGAGTGCAGAAGGCAAGGAACGACAGTGTCAGATATTTCAGCCTCTGTGAACTCTTGACCACAGCACCGGACTGCAGAATTTTAGTGGGCTCTTAAAGCAAAGAAATCAGTGTGCCCGATACTTTAAAGTGTTAGTTTTCTACTAGTTTGCCTTTTTGCTTGCTTGCATTAAGCCAGGGAAACAAGTGCAATGTGATCTTTGGAGTAAAGACACGTTCCATCATCTGCATTCAGCACGTACACTCCTGTGAGCGACAGGCACATCATCTGACAGAAATCCATTTACAGTGCCCGGAAAGGTTTCCAGCACAGAAACAGTATGAACAGTTGCTAGCAGACGTAAACTGCAACAGACTTCACCAAGTTGATTTGCAGCCAGGAAGGGGATTAGAGACAGCATTCTTCTGCCACCATCTTCAGCCTAAAGGCCAGGGTCACAACAGGCTGTTGCTAACTCATGCTTGCACCCTTTTCACAAGAGGAGAAGATAATAGGAAGCTTGAGCCTTCCCTGGCCCATTCTGAGGCGGCAGATCTGTCACTCTGACCACACTATGGAAACTTTTGTCCCAGCATGCCTCCTGGGAAGTAGTCAGGTTAAGAGCTCTTTGGAAGAAAACCTCCCCTTTCACATCTCCAGTGCTACTGTTATCTGGTCATCAACATTCTCCAAAATGTATCACTTAGATTTTATGTGAAGCAGTACCCACCTCTCGGATGCTGTGAGAATGCAGGGTAGCAGCAAATGGAGCAAACATTCTTACTCCAGTCAACCCTATTTACACTCAACATTAGCTCTTGCTGTCGAATACTGGTAATTTTACTGTTCCCTGCAGCAGTAGCTACATGTCAGTGAAAAAGACAGTTGAGGATCTGAGACGGTATTTATAACACAGACCTACCGTCTCCAGCCTGTGAGTGGCTTTCCAGAATTAGGGAGTGAGAGTAATACTAAGTATAGTTTTAAACACAGACAACCTTTAAACTGGGGATTTCACGATAAGACTTTCTGAGGTCTCTGTGTCCTTTCATTTTGGCCAATAACATAAGAATTACATCTAAGTTTAAACCCCCTAGGTGCAGCTTCACAGCTATTTTAAACTAATTGAATGACTCCTCCTTTCCCAGCATACTGGGCCTTTCCCTTCCCTCCTACCCATGGAGTTACCTGCTATAAGATGAAGGAAAACAATATTTTTCATCTGGATCAGTCGCCCACTCCAGCTGGCGGGCTGGTTCTGGCACGGTAGAAGGTGTAGCAAAGTAAAATTTAGAAGAGCTGAAAGTAAGCACAGCCTCAAGTTTAGTTTTTCTTGTTAAGGACAAAAGCAGAAAATACAGCTGAGGCTTCTTCGAGCCTCAAGACTTGGAGAGCTCACCACGCATGCTTACATGCAACACACCAACTCAATGCTTCTTTTTATATACTCCTTGCCAAACTAATCAGTTCTGCAACAGAAGCCATCTAAAGATTGCAAGTGTCTGGATATAACTCCAACAGTGCTGCATTCATCACAGGGCACAGGCAACACATTCAGACACTCAGGGTATCCAACTCTTCCACTGAAAACTCCCCAAAATGGTACATATCTCCAGAGCGTGTGACATTTGCCCAACTCTTAAGAGAAGTCCTATGCTTTAACACTGGGATTTGTCCTGAAGAGTTTAAGTCATTCTCAGGAAACCTTTAGTTTCAAAGGCAAAAGCTCAAGGAAGGCTCTGGATTCTTCATTTACTGCAGCCCTAAGCTGCCTAGTGAATGGCATTTTGTTTGTTAAGCTATTATTTTTTTCTGATACTTACAGATACTTAGAAACTGTTCTTAAAAAGCTTGCCATTTCCAAAATACTTGACCAGGATCAGTAAAACAACATAAGGCAAGCCATGGCAGAACTTGCTGAAGGACACTTTAGGATCTCAAAGCAACCTGCATTTTCTGCAGGTACAAAATGAACTTCTGGAAGCCAGTTGCCTTCCCCAACCCAAGGAAAGACTCTGTCATTTATAGTAGAGGTTAATGCCATGATAAAGGCAAGTTCACATTTCAGCTGCCTAGCATTAGGGCTTCAGCAGCAGCAGTGTTTTTCTTTTTGCCATTTGAAAATGCTATCCCTGGAATCCTTCACTTCACTAAACCTCCTATGTCCAAGAGAACCCCCCCCCAAACTTAATCATTAGACTAAGCCTTTATTTAGTTAGCTTTAAAAATAACTGTGAGGTTGCTTGACTGCCCCCACACAGGTAGACTCTTTGCTTCTAATCAAGCACTTTTTTCTAAAGCATGGTAGTTGTCTTTCTATTCTTAATACTGGGCAATAAAATTGTCTCTGTGTAAATGACAAAAAAAAAAAAATCTCAAAAGGAGATGCTCAGCAGTGACTATCTTCTCTTTGTTTTAACACAGAAAATATTTTCCTTACCTCTGAATTTTCATATTAACATTTTAAATTATTCAATGTGAATAAAGATTATTATAAACCTATTAATTAAAGCCATAATTGGCTCCAATTGACTCCAGGTGGGAAAGTAGTCTAAGAACAGACTGTGAATTACACAGGAATGCCTGTGATATTTTTGTAAGTGTTATTTATTATTTGTATTAACATACTGTCCAGGAGTCCTGGCCACAGAGCAGGATCTATGGGGTGAGGTGTTAGACAAAAACAGATTAGTAGGTGGGCCTTGCCACAAAGAGCTTATACATATTATTAGCGTTTGGCAAAATCAAGACATGACATTCTCAGCAGCAGGGGCTCAGCAGGCTCAGGGCATGGTTTCAGCTGACTGCAAAACTGCTGCACCTCTGAATCCTAACCAGTCTGGTTTGGGAATGGGCCTCAACAACACGACAGTTTGCACCTGTCCGCAGCAGCTATAGTTCACAGCTGCTATGGTTCACAAGTGTCCTTCACATGTGTCCTACAAACCTCAGCCTGTCTTGGCTGGTGCCATCCTGACCCAGCAAGGAAACTGCTCCAGGAGCTCTAGGTGCTAAATGACTTCAGCTTAGAGCAAGAGACAAATTTCTACACATGAACAGAAGGAGACAGTATCCTCAACACAAATAGTAGTGGTCTCAGCCAACATACACCTTAGCTTATTGAATGCTCTGTAGGCAAAGAAGCATCCAGACGGCCAGCAGTGAGTCTGATCTACAGAATTTCTGGCTGAGTGCTGGCTGAGCCCAATGGTGCAGGAAACGCAGAAACTTGGGAGGGATCAATAACTGCAAATGCAGAGTTAAATAAGGTGTGTCTCTGCATTAGGTTAAAGTTCAAACTTGGAAGCCTGGGCAACACAGACTAAAACAACTGCAGGAGTGGAATACATCTCCAGCACATATGCTACTGTCAGATCAATGATTAGTTTCCGGCATCAAAAGTATCAGAGTTTTGGAGCCAAACCAAACACCAGAACAAGCTCTTCTATCTCAACCAATAAAACACTAAATTAGATGCCAGCATCATGTTCTGCATTTGACTCACTATTTTTTCTCTGAATGGGAGGACAGTAATGCTTTCTGGACAGCATCTTTATGGTTAATTGAAAGCAATGAAGCACTTTAATCCAGTCTTGAAAAAAAAACAACCCAACCAACAGCTGAACTTCATGTAAAGTTTTAGTTTTTATTGATTTGCATCTCATTTTTCCTCCATTAATGCTGTTGCTTCTATGCTTCCTGCCAAACTTGAACTGATGGCCGTTTTCCCCTCAGGCAATGAGTTTACTACAGCATCACTGTAGATTGTTCCACACAGACTCTGTTTACAAACAGTCTGGTTAAGAAACACCTGTTAGTTTACTTTTGTATTTTTCATGAAACTTAGAAATGTTTGCGAGTACAGCATAGGATAAACTCATTACACAGGAATTTTAAGGTAGCTCTGTCTGGCTCAGGTGACTCCAAAACAAAACAGGCGAGGAAATGTAAATAAAAAATTAACTTGAAGGCAAAGTCTAGAGAGTTTGGGACAGGGGGATGAAAACACACAAGCATAGAAGGACACAATACAAACATTATTTAATTTAAGAATAATACTGTTTTAGTGAAGGGATTCAATACATATAATAGCATGCAAAGAGCAAAAGCACATGGTGCTGCCCTGAATCACCTCTCAGCCTAAGTATTGTTTTAGTCAAATACTCAGATATCGCAATTGAAGGCAGACACATGAATTGTAGAGAAGCCAGTTACCATTCAGCAAGGAAGACTTACAGAAACCATGGCAGGATGGTTTGCACAGCATTTTGCTTTGATGTTGCCACTTTGCTTTCCATCAACATTCACAAAAATCCTTTTGGGAAGCAAGTGCCAAGAACTTACTGTTATTTGACAGTTAAGAAATTTTGCTTCCGTTTACTTCATATGTACCATGTGTGAATTTACACAGTGAGCTTTTTTTTATGGATACAACTGTGCTGGCAAATTAATTTGTCCAGCAGCATGAAGTACAAAATAAGGAAGAAGAAATTATCATGTATTATGAATTTGGATATCACAATAGGAGCAGGCTCTTTCTGGAATAGCAACAAAGAGTTAAAGGGAGAGAGAATTAAAAAGAACAAGAAGATAATTTTCTAAGAAAAAATATAGTAATGCATGAGTGGAAAGAGAGATAAAAATAATGTATATCAGCTGAAGTTCCATGCATTTGTCTATGATCTTCTCTGTGAAACACACTACACTATATTGGGTCTTGTAATTTTATTTTCAGGTTCACATCTGCATGAAGAAAACAGATCTAATATGCTGATCTTAATTAGAAGCAAAAACTCCTGAAAGCTAATACAATGCTGAAATTTCTTTGGGACATCAAATAACATAAAAAAAATTTGGAATTTATGGAACAAAACATCATGAGACAGACAGCTATTCTTAATAAGGTTCATAGCAAGTTTCCAGAGAACACTTTGCCAAAAGCAACTTCCTAGGAAAATAATCACAGAAAAAAACCAACCTTATTTTCAAAGGAAGAAGCTTTTTTCAAACAGCACGTTACAGTTCTGTTCATCTTGGAGCAATAACCATGCAACCAGGTGACTTCTGCAGAGCTATTTTTGCCATCACTAAATCATACAGATGTCACACAAAGTTGAAGACTGTACACAAGCTAAAAATTGGATGCCACAGTAAACAAATTTTTATTCAGTAGTGCCGTAACATGAGCCAAGATACAAGCTAAAGTTCAGCCCTCCAACTCTGTTGTGACTATTTCCTACTATTATATGTGAGACTCTTTCACACAGCCTCTGAAGTAAGTGTCTGGGCTCCTGCGGGGATTGTTCAAGGAACTGAAGTAATGCTATAAACTCTCCTAAGCCATGTCAAACAAAAGATAAGGCAGAAACCTTTTCTTTTCTCACAGAGTGACATTATTCAGGGACAGGAAGCAAAAGCTAGAAATTGTTTTGAGGGGAAAAAGATAGTTATACAGAAGTTAGCATTACAAAGCAAAGCTTGTCTACAGTGATGATCAAAATGTTTTATTTCTACAAAACTAAATATAAAACAAGGCATAGCTGTACAAAATTGCAAGTAGTAGAAACATTAAAAATCAGTTATGTCTATGACAAACATCATACAAAATAAAAGCAACCAATGGCAATTCACCAAAACGAAATGCTGGTTTTGTAAAAATCACTTATACGTTAATCACATTCATTCTACTCTAATAATCCATCATAGCAAGACTTCTGCAGCTTCAGATGGTCTTTTAATTAATAACTCAGCCAAAATACTTTTCTATCCTTGCACAATTAAATATAAGAAATTATGCTCCTGGAAAGCTGACAGTATTACAACAAATATGTTCACATCAATTTCTCACATGAGAAAATTTCTTCTGGTAACATAGCTCTTTCAGCAAAGCCTGTTACTCCTACCTACATTTAATACATTCTTTGGATGTTTTGTGAATTCACTTTTTGGTGACATTAGCTTTTTGGATTAATGAATACTGAATAGAAATGAGAAAGCATTACATCAAATGTAAGTTTGAACACCAAACCACTGGTCCTACGTTTTATTTCATCAAACAATGTATCATTTCTGTGGTGATAACAGAAGCAATCTGCACTTCTGGAGATCAAAGCAAATTACAAACAAGCCTGCCAAGCTGAACATATGTAATTCTATGTGTAATGCTGCATACAATCCACATCCTGACTCAAGACTTGCAACTAGACAAAGATCACCTTTGTGTATTTATGTGGCCAGTGCTTAGTACAGTGGTGTGCAGATCTTCAAGTCCTTACTTTAACACTACAACACTATAACCAATAAATTGTGCTTACATGATTGGTATTAAAAAAAAAGTCTGTGAATAAGTCATTCCCTCTTAAATATCATGAGGAAGTCACTACCAAGAATTTCAGAGTAACTTCAGATTCAGCTACCTTTAAATACCAGGAAAAGTCTTAAGCATTCAATCTGTCAACACTAAACCAGTTATACATAATACATCACAGCAGCATTATGAGAAATCACTGAAATATGAAATATATGGACAATTTTTGCACTTGATAATTCTCCCAGGTGAGTGTCTCAGCATGTCTCCAATACAGGCTTCAAGTTTACTGTTACCTTCCTGCAATAAACTTTAGTTCTTCACTTTTCCTTACAGTATCAAAGGAGGGAAAACAGAGTATCATCTGGAGAAATAGACTCTAATAGATGTTTTGTAGAGCTAAATAATATATGACCATTTGGTCATCTGGAGGTTAAAGATGAAACAAAAGGTACTTTGAGTACTTCACAATTACTCATAAGTTTTATCTCCCACTCTAAAGAAGAAAACCCACCTATTGTCTCGACTAGTGAACTGCTTATTTATTTTATCAGCTTTTGGGAAGCAATTAATTAATGCCATTAGAATGATAAAGTTTCACTTGTTAAGCATAAGCAGTATGTTGAAATAGCACAATATTTCTACATTTACTGGAGGAAGTCGCACTCACTGGGGTGAAATAACTGAAATGAAGTCACTATACACTATGCCACGCCAACCAAAGCTAAGATAATTAAAAAAAAATTGCAGTAAATAAAGGCATCTCCCTTATATGTGGCCAACTAACTAGAAGGTATACCTAGTAACAAGGAGGCTTCTGACTATAGCATCAATATTTTTTTTCCAGACACAAGGACATGGTACAGGTAAGAGAAAAGAAAAAAAGGCACCTTGCTCTCAAACACACTCCTGATGTCTGTGCTCCACAATAATACACCACAAACATGCTTAACAGACTAGATTTCTTTATCATTTAAATTCACATGCAGTCCTTAAAACTGCTACTTACTGCTCTAAGTAAAAATGGAAAAAAAACTAGCAGGTTTGGTAATAGACACCTTCAAAAACAAGGAGACATCAGGGTGGCTTGCTTTGTTTGGAGCAACTTATTTACAGAACAGTAGATAAAACCACCTATTGCCAATGTTCAAGAAGCCAGAAGTACCAGTGAATGGCAATTCCTTATTAGGAAAAAGTGTTTAGAAAAGTAATTACTAAACATAATTAGCAGATGCAGGTATTGAGGCTGAAAGGTCACTTTCCAACCTCCAAAATATCTGCTGTATCATTAATAGCCTGAAAACTGCTTTTTTGGTAATGCTTTGAAGATAAATATCTTCCAAGAGATTTATCTCAAAAAAAACTACACGCACGATGACTTGTTCTATATCTCTCCAAGTACAACCACTTTACCTGGGGCTTCTATGTACAAATAAGAAAATCCAATGAAGTTCAATATCATCCTCTTAAAACAGTCATAGCAGATTAAATCTTTCCTGAAAGGGAGCCAAGGAAAAGAAAAATGCACTACTGGTATCTTTTGCAGCTGCTTATATGAAATATTCCTTTCAAATAGGATTCTGTAGGAATAAGACTACATGGGTTTTAGAGGCAAAAGAAAGGCACACACTTTAGAGAAAGGATGGTGGGGATCACTAATTAAATCCTAGCACTAGGCAGTACACATACAGAAATATTCCTGTCAATCTACATGCTTGAAGGATCCAGCCTTTAAGGCTACATAATTACACTATAGAACCAATTTAAAAAATAATGTAATACAGCTTCTAATACATTGAAGCTTTTTAATGCAATTTATGTAAAGGAACATCAACTTCAGCTATCAACAAGTAGTATGTTCTGAATCCTGCACAACTAAACTACAATGTCAGTAGTGCCAAAACAGAAAAGAATCACATATATATGTATATAAGTAGTCTCAACTGAGGATGGCCACCTTCCACATGCTTAAGGGCTCTTTTATTCCCAGCCATATCTCAAGGTAAAATCAACACAACCATATTTCTATGTGGTTAATCCTGCTAGACTCAACATCTGTTCATATCCCACCTTTCTCCCCAACAGCAGGCACAACACAGGACTGTGCCACCCCTTGAGGTGACCCCCTGAACAGCCCGCACTCCTGAGAACCCATGGGCTGTTGGCATGTCCTCTGTGGTCTTTCTTCCTTGCTTATAACAGATTATGGCCAACTTTTACTCTGCCCTTAAAGCCAATATGAAACAGTTCCATAGATGGTCCTGCAATGAATGTTATCCGCAGACTGTGGTATTTTGGGGAAGGAGAAAATGAGACAAAATAAACGTTTTTCTTTCCAAAAAGCTATCTTCTTGTGGTGACAGCTTCTAACACATACGTTCCAGTCTTTCTAAAGCTAGTATCACAGTTGGAAACTGATATATAACCAAGAAGATAGTCTTCCTTTAAAAACATACTCTGCCTCTTAGAATACTGCTCACTTCTGAAAAAAAGAAGACTGGGAGGTCTTACGGTTACTACACCCAGAGTGCAGATTTCAGAGATACTAAATTTATTAGGTTAGAAGAGTCCAAACTACAAAAAATAATTGCTGTTTAAATCACATAGTCATAAAATCAAGGTGCAAAAAGCAGCACTGAAAGATTATTTTTTTTATTCCATTTGACATACTCACCAAACCTGCAATGGGAGTAGGAAGTCTGTTGATCTTTTTTACCAATCCTGGCTTTATTGCATTCAGCAACCTGTTATGAGAAAGCAATATTTATGAGTGGTTAATCACAAAATCCAAATTATCACCCCGGCGCATAAAGATTTCAGTATGCTCAGAAAGGAAGATGCTCCCCTTCCTCCCCTCCTGAAGACAAGTGTATATCCATCACTGAAATTAAGAAAAACTAGGAGGAAAAATATCCATAGCACAGTACCACACAGTATTTCCTTTATACCCTACACGTATCTAGATCAATTCATTCTTCACAGGCCGTGGGTGAATTTTGTCACATCAGCCTGACCCCATTGCCTAGAGAGATGTCATATCTAGAAGGTATTGAGAGCAGAAACCTAGAAGGCACCTAGGTCTTGCCCCAGCTTTGGAAGAATAATCCAGCAGTTTCTGTACTGCAGGAATGCAAGCAGGGACATACACTTTATGGGTGGCTTGTCTTCTGCATCTATACTTGAAATAAAATGACATTTTTGCATATGTTGTGGGAATGGAGTTTCCCATACAATGTAAATATGAGAAAACGGATAAAAAGAGAGTAAAAAAACCCTCCATCTTATCTAGAAAATATTACTAGGCCAATAACATAGTTGAACACTGTTTGGTGTCCAAAGATTAGCAGTCCCCCTGGAGTTCCCTACCACCCATGAGCAAGCTATGAGAAGTGCTGCTGTGGCTCATTGTTAGAATATTCCAAGAAACAATCAAGACTCTAGAAATGAGGAATTTTAATTATAAAATCCTGTTGTACCAAATGCTATTTCTTTGCCACCCTTCCTCAAGGGAAAATCCTTTTATCCAAAGGAATAAAATTCATCTAGTCCCATCCACTGGGAACAAAATCATCCTGTCAAGACATTCACTTCAAATTCAGAATCTCTGAAGAGAAACAAAGATATCTATGATAACAGAAAACTCTCTAGAAATTAAAATACCCACTATGGAAAAGACAAATCACGCTTTGTGTTGACAATGTCTCCATTCAGAAACTGACGCTTCTAGCAGCCTACTGTGGTTGTAAAAATAATATTAAAGATTTGAGAGGTCTAGCTAAGAAGCTTTCCTAACTAAAAGAACATACCTTTCAACTAAAAACTAACAGTCCATGATTGTTTCCAACCCCTCACTTCTGAGCTAAGATAACACAGGACGTGTCTCGCTTATAGGCTCTTCCAAGAGCCATCTCTCCATATTGTCACCTTATTTAATGCCTGATTTCTTCTTCGGACTGCAGCAGTTAGCAAGCTCATTATAGAGTCCATCCCTCCCAGGAGTAGATATCTGCTTTGTTAACACTGAAATTATAGTTTTTCCTCACTTTTTTTCCTTTTCTTTTTTACTCTGAAACATCATATAGGTTGGGTCTCTGCAATCAATTGGAGGGAAAAGGGGAACACAGGATGACTGGCTATTTTAAGTGTTCTGTAAGATTATAGTTAAAGCTCCTGTTTGACCTGTCCTAAACTGTACTTATATTATTACACACCATCATATCCAGAAGAGGAAACAAACCTAATGCAAATTACATTTTGGGTAGCTGGGGTTTTCTTCTTGACTTTCTTGCAGTTAAAAAAATCTCTGTGATCCAAGCTCATATAAATTGCTGTGCTGTTCCTACCTTCTGCTCCAGGTAGAATTGAACACTATTATGTCCTAAAAACAAATAATCAAAGACTATACTTTTGTATGCAAAGTATTCACTTTCTCACACCCAAATGCACAGAATGGCAAGAAGAGAGCCACATCACAATTGCTATAATCTCTTTATTTCACAGATGACAAACAAGCATTACTTCTTTTTCCCCAAAAAGGCACAAGCATTTCAGATCTGCACAGCAGCAACCCTATATATTATTGTTTTCCTTTTAGCTGATGCAACAGGCAACTTAAGATCCTCCTCCCCTCATGAGAGCACCTCTTTCCATATACTTTAGCTCTGGTGTGACTTCTATCTTCAGCCTGCCTGTCCTGTCTCAGGAAAAAAAGATGTATTAGCTGAAGTATCTCATCATTATTGTTCAAACATGAATACTTTAGGCACCATAACCAATACTGCAGATGCAGATCAAAAGCTATAGACAGTAACAGAAAATAAAATAAATAAGTCTTAATGAAAAAACCTTAAATGCTAAAGTCCATTCTAAATAAATGTTAAAGATGGCTTGTACGGGCTTCCTTGTGAAATATGGGTGAAGGATAAAATGAGAGGAAAGAAAGGCGCAGGGAATAAACATTTTAGATCATCAAGTCTGGTGAGGGAGGAAACAGGATGGAGCAAGATGGAAAAGTCTGAGGAAGAAAGGTCTCTATTATTAAAATGTTTACCTCCTGTAGGAAACATCTCTAAACAGTCTGGCACTAAACCCCCCCAGGACTTGTTCACTGCAGAATGTGCCAAAGGGAGATTTCTTCCAGAGCAGACTGGTTGCTTCTGAGTTATTGCCTCATCTAGAACAACAGTTCAGATGCCAAGATACTGACTGGAGGAAGCTTGCTCAGCCACCAATCTGGCTGAAAAGCCACACTGTTTATGTAGAGTGCCTCAATGGCTGCCTTCAGTCACACAGTTACTACATGTTCTTGCTTCTTGAAAAGCCACTGAATGCCTCTTCCTGCAGAGGTCCATACACACGAACTAATTTTTCTGTCGCAGTTCAGTCTCAGAGAGCATCTGTCTTGATAGGTAACGTATTATCCACTCCAGCAGATTTCTTTGAAATATGGGACAAACAGAACCCTTAACCATTTTGCACCTAAGACATGGTGAAAGGTTGTTGGCCATGGCCCAGGAAAAACATCTGCAGGGAGGAAGAAAACACTTCCTAACCCATGCCTTCCCCTGGCAGAGCCCTACAACTGCAGCCCCATGCTTTGGTGCCCTGCCCCTAACCGAAGGACATGGAGACTCTGGGCCTCCTGTGTCCAGCCATGTCTCAGATTAAAGAGTTTGCAAGGAAGTTTGCACACCCTACTCTGGCAGCTCCACTGCCTCTGCATCTGTCCCTCTTCCAATCCTAACCTTAACCCTAGCCCTTGGCTCATTCTGTGGTGAAGACACTCAGACATGACCCCAGTGACCACGTTCACAAGGGAGAAAATATTTGCAGCCTAAATTTTCCTCCAGTCCCACTACAATTATAGCTCTGGGCTTTACCACTCTCTCAGCTCTAAATCTAATCATAATAGTGTGTATTGAGGTGTTTATAAACATTTTTTGTTATTTTTTGTATCATTTAAAAACCAGAATTTGTAATCTGAGTGCTGTCCTGCCTACTGAACTGCAGACAGCAGAAAACTCAGACATCAGGCAGTTATCAACTCGACCATAACCAGAAGCAGCTTTTTTTCCTGCACTTAGCTGCACAGCAAGCCCAGATAGCAGCACTATAGGCATCTATGGACAGGGCAACAACTACAATGCCTCTTTGTCCAATCTCACAGTTATCTCTAAAAACCGTATATGACACCACACTACTTCACCCTACCTCCCCTCAAAAACCCTAAAATTTCACATTCTTCTGGAATCACAGATTTGATAGCTTAAAAAAGCATTAGAAATCCTACTGAACAAATTGTTCTAAGACATTACATTAAATCTTTGAAAATATATTCATATTGCAGCACTCTCTGAGAAAGGTATGGAAAACACAGTGGCACAACAAATCTTACAGTAGCACTGTAGCATCAGATTCTACATCTACAGCTAAAACACAAATACCATGTTCAGTGCTTTATTTTCGCAACACTTTCCATTACAAAAGCCGATCTTGTCACCTCCGTACTAAGTCACAGATGGCAGGCAATCAGCGCAAGTCTTGCTACAACATACATTTGGGATCATGTTAGACAAATTTCTTCCATTGTCTATTCTTCCAGCAGGAAGACACTTGAAGGCACTTGCCCTAACAATGCACTTGGTTGACGGCACATTAAGATCTTTTGCCTCCGACACTTGATCTGTCAGTCCAGTTTAGCAATATTGATCAGTCTAAGGAACAGCATTAAGTGATCAGCATTAAGGTCCCTACTGGCAGGTTCAGACAAAGGGTTGAAGCCTATGAGGTCCTGAGTTGTACTGAGATTTTGAGCCATCACTCATTTCTCCAAGTACCTCCCAGTTTCTGCTGATCCTGTCTGACACTAAGTCCTCCAAGAAAGAAGTCCTTCTTATTCCGTGCAGTAAAAATCATAAGGGCTCAAGTATATTCACCCTTGTGAGGGCATTGAGCGCAGACACCCTGCTTGGTCCCCATGTAAATGTCAGATCCCAGCCTTGTCCCAGATTACCACCAGTTGCAAGCCCAGGTTTTCCCAAGCACAAATTTGGTTCAGGTTTTTGTACAACTGTGTTCTTAAAATGTAGAAAATCCTCAAGTGAATATGCATCTTCAAAAGAACAAAGCAAAACATTTATATTAATGTGTACCCCATTCTGCTATGGCAGGATTGGTGATCTACTGTGGGAATGGTCAAAGAGTGAAAGTGTCAAAGTTGGACCAGAAGTGCTTTTGTTGGGGTTTTTTTGTTTGTTTGGAATTTCTGTGGGTTTATTTTGTTTTATTTTTAGGGTACTGGTACTACTTGTCATACTCCTGCATCTAGGAAGACAGATGTCAGTGGGACAAGTTCAACTAAGCAGTCTTGAGAGATAACAAAACAGAGTAATTTTAAATCTTCCTTTATTCCCCCTGTTTTTCTTCCCTTCCAGTAAGTTACTGATAATTTAAGGTCTGACACCACAGAAGGAGGGAGCAATCATTGAAACTAATCAAAACAAAAAAACCCCTTTGCCTTTTAGTGCTGTTTTCAAAAGGATAGGAATGTATGTAAATACCCCAAAAGCTTTACAGTTTTGGTAGCTGGGGTTTGGTTGTAAGAAGACATTTTGGAGATGACTGACAAAACAAGTTTAGAGAAGACTTTAAAACTTTAGCTTTCAGCCAACTTGTTTCTCACAGAAATCATGCTGGACTACTAACAGCTACTTATGCAAGAAGTTAAATGACACAGGGAGGAATAGAAAGAACAGATATATAAAGACTAATACTTCTCTTACTGAAGCTTCCTGGTAGCTGATATGACCAATGCTCTGCTGACATAACAACAAGGAAGATATGATAATGAAACCTCAAGGAAATTTTTAACAGTAAAAGGAGCAAAGACATGACAAAAAGAAATACAGATAGGATAGTTTTTATAAGAACTCAAAATATGATGAAGGCAAAACCCCCAACAATCCCACCAAACACCCAAAAGGATAATAACCAAAGACAGGATAAAACCAAGCCTCTTCAGGCTCCATCCACAAAGTCCAAGTCTCTATACACACACCTGAGCTACTCTACAGAACATTCAGGCTCTTAGCTGGGATTTCTGCCTACCCTCCCCACACCTGTCCTGACTCAGGACAATCCTGTTCTTCAATTCTCAAGGTCCTCCTGTCACTTTCAGTCTAACATTCACACACCCATCCTCCCTTTCCCCTGTGCCAGGTGTGGCTTGGAGTCTTGGGTAGTTAGCCATTAGATGAAGCACAGTAAGCCACCGCATAGAAACTAAAACCTTAGAGCCGCCTTACCTTGTGAAGACAGGGCACAATGGAAGTGGAAAGCTGCTTTATCCCCATTCTTATAGGAAGAACCTAGGTCATTTCCTTGACCCGATAAAAAAAACTCTGGTAGGTATAGGAAGGATCAATTGCTCTGTTCGGTGCTGTCCCCAAGGCTCGGCATTCCAGGAGATAAGGTATCTCCACAGCAGGACAGACAAGCTGAAATCAGTACCAGCCACTGTGTGACTAACCTATGAGACCTTCCTGGAGTTGTTTATCACCAGCTAAGAATTCAAAAAAACTTCTGCCAGGAAGAGAAGGCGTTTCAGGCATCGGCTGATAAAACATCTAATGAAAAGCACCGAGACAACTGCCCATGAAATTCTTGCAAGAAAGCGTCAGTTAAGAAAATATTCAGAGGATGGCTGCCAAAATCCAGCCTCCAAGAAAATGTTGTTTTAAAGAAGAAATGGAAAAGAAGCACTGTCAGGGAATAAGCTTCAGAAAAGGAAAAAAAGAAAGGTTGAAGGGATCTGTGTTCACAGATTGATCCAGGCTGGAGGGATAAGTATCCAACAGTTCTTCACCCAAACAACAGATCATATTCCTAAAAAGAAAAGCTGACTAATGACCTGATCTTAAAGTATAAGGACATTTCATATTTGAGAATTCAGGAAATTCTATCCACTGTAAACCTTCACAGAGACTTTTTTTTTAAATTAAGTTTTACAAATATACTTTCTAACAAGCAGACTTGATAACTATTAGCCTAGACAGCTTCAGTATCCACATATTTTAAACTCCTGTTCTAGTGGCAGCTCCAAAACGCTTCCAAACAGTTAAAGAGGAGACAAAAATCCACTATTAAATATGAACTAATCACACTGAAACAGCAGACAATGAAAAGTCAAAATATTTTGTTGCAAAGGAAATGGCAAAGAAGTTTCAAAATATAGAGATGTTCTTGAGGTCAGACAAATATTTTTGGGAAAACATTCTTGAGTGATTGCCAATGATGCCCCTGACATTATTTATTTAGGATCAGACTAACAAGGTGCTTTTTTAACAAGTAAGACAGAACTGATTTTATATGATAATGGGCTCATAGCCCAGTCTGATAAGTGAAAGGTGAATAAAGAACTATGCAAATGCATAGGATTGAGAAAACTAGTATGCCAGACTCAGGATAACATGGGTCTTGCTCTGCCAAAGACTGAAAATCTGAACAAGATGGAGGCCTTGCAAAACAGCTCAATAAAGACAACAGAGAACACTGTGTAAATACTTTCACAAGCCATTTACATGGAAGCTACTACCACAGAGAGTAACATGAAGACTGTATCACACACCTATAGATTTGTAATTCACATACGGTTTTACACTGAGTAGCAATCACCATGGGTAATTGCCCAAAGTACGCATCCAATATAAGTTCTTAAACATAAGACTCTTGGAAAGGTGATTAGATAGGAATGGTTGGACTAGAAGATCCGATGGGTCCCTTCCAACCTGGTTGTTCTGTGATTCTGTGATTACCTTGCCTTACACTTCAGCAACGCTCTTTTTGAATGAGTTAGTGTTCCACAGTCTCTTCTCCTGTCTATTATCAAGCTCCACTGAAAAACCTCTACTATTTAGTCTGCAGAGATAGATTTTTTTTTTAATATAAACACAAAGTCAGGCCATTCTGGGTATACTCAAGCGTGCACCTTAATAACTACTGTTCTCTTCTCAGGCACACAGTTAAGCATTACTGTTTATGCTACCTTCGACCCCTCACCTAAACCGGACTAATGAATAGCTCTTCATTATAGCGTGGCAATAAAATTAAAGATTAAAACACTGGATTCATATAAAACTTTCAAATGTCCTTACATGAACCTAAATCTTAATGAGCCCTGAGCCCTATCCTTCTAAACTAGAGGCATGCCAAATCCACAAGGCTGATAATGTTTTGCCTCTACAATGCAGAGCCTGAAAACTGCAGAACATCAATCCCTTCTCACCTCAAGGCATGGGCCACATTCAAAACTTCAAGAATGCCTATGAAACTCAAATGCCTTCTCATTTTCCAGGAACAGGAAATTCAAGCAGAAGCCTACTTAAGCATAAGGGGCTGGCACCTACTAACTTCTCCAATGAGTTATCTGGAAAGACAAGAGTCTCTGTATTGTAATCTACAGAGCCAAGTGTTGAACTGATGCTAGGACTACACCACTGACAGCTAAGTAAAATAACATACCTGCAAAATCCTTCAACTTACAAAAGCAACTCAGTATTTGCTCCCCCCTACTAGGTCTCCATAAGAGGCAATTTTACATAGCTGACATTTACTTTCAAGAAGTTGTTTCCACACTAAGTGGTACCACCAACTCAGAAGACTATTTTACTACTCCGCAGCATTATATTTGCACTGATCTGGCACATATCAAGCCCTTGAGGAAACCACATTCACGTCAGCCCAAAGTTTGGTGAGATGCGCTATAACCATGATGCAAGCCCAAAGAAACTCTGCTCACTGAGAAAAAGCAGCTCATTCATCACTAGTGACATGAAGAACACAAGCCAAGGAGATTTCTTAGTTACAGATGAAAATTATACTCATGATGAGTAAATGTTAAATTCCATTAAGTAATTCTTCATCTCCATCATTTTCAGCTCACTCAGCTTTATAGCTACACTTCACTCTTTCTTTAAATATTAAATTAATCTATGTGCATGAATTACTTCTCACCTTTTTTTTAAGTAACACCTAAAAAACCCTTTTTTGTATTTTTTAAGAGCATATATGCCTAGCATGCACATCTGAAGGAAACTGTCTTTTCTTGGTATTGTCCCACCCAAGAAAGTGTAAAAACTTTTTCCTAATTCATTGTAGATACCCAGTTTTACCAAGGTTACTTAAACAATAGAATACCCTTATGTTTGCTCTTTCAAAAAATAAAGAAAAAGCTACAGAGTCAAACAATACTGGTTTCAACAATAATTTCTACACATCTTACTAACCTACATACTGTGTGCTAATATACAAAATAAGTGTCTGTAAGAAACAAAAGTTTGGGGAAAGGCTCATAAGTTGTTATCCAGATTTGTATATGCAGGTGACATCCATCTTTAGCTACATACAGTTATTCCTCTTTCACATTTATGTTAATGCCGTAGCTACACGAGGTGTGCTGTTAAAACATACATCAGAACTTTCATGCTTGAGAAAAATCAAAGATTTATTTTGCCTCCATTTAGTGCTGCAAATTGATATAGATGCATACATGAAACAGACATGCAGCTAAACTGTTCTACTTACAGAACCCAACTTATTGCACAATTAGGACGCTGTCAGACTCCACTGCAAAGCCAAATAGTTTCTGATATCTAAATCTGGATTTGGTTTGAGTTTGTCATTTAAGGTCCTTTGCCCAGGATCCAAGTCCCAGCTGTTGTTGTTACTCCTTTTTATGGTTTGGTCCTGTTCCTAACATTAGGCTCTCATTACGACTAACACAAACTTTCAGGGTGGCTGGACTCCTAGTACCAGTTGACTCCAGAGAAAACTTGAGACAAAATACTATCCCAACTGCATATAAAAAATGCTTAAAGATATACAAGATATTTATCACCCTTGGATAGTCACATCAAAGCAAGTAATTAACTTTGAACTTCCAAGTCTCAAATGCCCAGAGAGACACCTCTAACTGCAAAATGCCCAGTGTGAAAGAAGGAATTCTGCAGTAACAGAGACTGACAAGGGGAGGCAGGTGCCAACGAGAATGGAAAGGAACTGCTCACCTTCTCTTTTGCAAGAATATTAGAGCAGTAACAGCTGGGGCAAGGTTGTAGAAGATGTATGGTATTTTTGTCTTCATGTTGTAATTACTAAACTTCTTAGCAGCAATTGCTGCATGCTCAGAAATAAAAGTGACTTCAACTTCCTTATCTGCTGTTTCAGAAAAGCAACTGAACTACCCAAGTCAGTGGGATAGGCAGATGGAGACAACGTACTTTTTCTTTTGCAATCAACCTTCATTCAAATGTCTGAATCTGTAGGATAGGAATACCTAAGTATTACAATAACCAGATCTAATTTATTCCTGATTAATCCTATGTATGTAACAAGGAAAAAAAAAAGAAAAAACCCCCATGTACTGGAGTGCAAATTGGGGATTTCTAGTGATATATCCTGCTACTAGTGTTCTTGTCTCATATAGCTTTTCACCAGATCCCCAGGAGGGCACATTTGCCCACCCATGCAGGAACGCAGCCAGGAAACTCCTCGGTCTTTGCATATGATAATTTAATACACAAAGCAGTAATAGAACAAGAATTGCCTCCGCCTAGTTATGATGTCCCTTGCTGAAATCACCATCTGCACTGATGTCAAGATATCTATGATAAAAAGGCATGAACTCATTTTAGACAAACAAAAGTCATAGTCACTGGCTTCTGCGCACAGCTGGGCAAATAATTAAAGCCAGCACTGTTAGGGCAACTGCACAAGTGGGCTTTCAAATATCCAGAAAGAAGGGCAGGCTTGTGCTCCTTTCATCCATCAGTTTGCTGCTTTATGGCACCCTGCATTGTTTAAATATGCTCCTCAGCTCCCAAGCTCAGTGTGGCAAATTATAGAAGTGTCATAATGAGGCCAGGTCTAGATGCCAGGCATACCATAAACAGTACCTGAGAGTCAGGCACAAGGATTGCGGATGACTGTGGCTAGCACATGAATGCAAGGCTGCTCTGCTAGTCAGGGTGGTGGTCCATACCATGGCCCTCCCAAGAGTCCATGCTTTTGGCATCACACAAGTGTATTAGTTTTCATTTATTAAAACACATGGTTGCTAGATGCAAATGAAACATTTATAACAGGTGTAGTGATATGTGCCTGAGTTTGCAGGATATATAGCCACAGACAGCAGAATAAAATGAAATTTGGCCTAAAACTACTGTGTCTAAAGCTCCAGCAATTCTGTTCTAGACACAGACAAAGATTTCCCCTATGCCATTTTGCACATGGCTCGTCTGACTGTTTGGGGAATGGTGGCATAGTGGCTACTCCCCATCCCCTCCCTTCTGCAAAATGCCTGCAGAGTCAGAGTGCGTGATACATCTTTGGTAGATTTGGGTCATACTGGCTGTGTTCCCATTCCTGACAAGTTTCCAATCCTCTAGCTGCTGAAATCCCTCAGGACCTGAATATGTGTTCAATCCTCATTGCAAAATACAACAGGCAACAAAAACACTGAAACAGCCATGTGGAAGTAAGCACCACACGCACTCACAGGGATATCACCCACACGAATGACTTGCCAGTTAATGACACTTAGCAGTGCATACTGTCCTGTGGAGATAAACTGCATCAAGTTTAGCTTCTCCCTAAAAGTTCAATAAATTGGATAAATGAAACCAAAGGCAATGTAATTCTTCCGTTTTCAGAAATCTAAAACAGCTATAACTTCTTGCTTGCTTTGAGTAGCTTACCACAGACTTTGAGATCCGATTGTCATCTACTTGTTGAGGTCAGCTGTGATGAAAGCAGAACAGAATGGGAAGAAGTAGAAAGAGTGCTGAAATACCACTAGATTTTGTTCATGAGGTATCCAGGTAGGTCCCTGGTAAACTCCTGTCTACAAAGACAATAAATACGCCTGTGGCAGCCTCACTAGCACTTCTTCACTGAAGAAGAGGTAAAAAAAATTAAAGTGTTTCACCAGCTGAAACCAGTACTTCTTGAAGATATATTAAAAACTCTCAGTGTTACACCCCAAATTTCTTCCAAGTTCTTTGACAGTAGACTCTGAACTAGTGAGGAGCACAATTTTATTGTTATCCTCATGATATTTTCATAGTCAGAAAGCCAAATTTGAAGGTCAAATATGTAACTTTCTGGTTAATGCTCTGTATCCTATTGATTTATCCACTAGCTGCAGCTGTCAGAAGCAGAACATAATACAAACACCACAGACTCTCAAATTTGAGGTTGAGAAGACAGATCACTTCAGATTGGTTTGCAGCAAATCCACAGGTGATAAATAAATCCAAGCAATTTGCTCAGCATCCCAGAGCCATTTAATAGTATAACCAAGCAATATCAGTTGGCTTGATTATTACTGAAGCTCACAGGCTCTTAAGAAATACATAATTATGCATTTCATTACCAAAACATTAGTCAGCTAAACTGTACATATTAAATACTTACAGCACTTAAATCAGACTACCTCTGCTTATTTGCAGATAAGATTACAATCTAATCTCAAAACACACATCCCGTATTTTTCATGCAACACAATTCAACCTTAACATTTAAGGATCACTGTGAAATGATTCAACACACAGTACTTCCCTTGAACACACAGAGGAGAAATCTTGTTTAAGAGGCAGCCCTTAAATACAAAGAGGTGAACTACATGCTCCTGAGTTATGCAACTACTGATCAACAATAACTACTTCCCTTCTCCCAAAGCCACTCCTCAGCAGACATGCAACTACAATCAAACTGGACCTTATTGTCTCCTTTATATTTTTCCCCTTTAACAGCTAAAGCTCAAGCTGTCTAGTTAATGACACCAGTGAGATATACAACAGTACTTATGCAAGTAGGTTTCAAAGCTACGGTAAGCTACCTAGAGTTGAGTTACAGGGTATTGGCTCAACTCTACTGCTGAAAACAATTTCCAAGTTCCAGCGCCTTTTATAGTATTAAACTTAACCAATAGTTGCAACAGTACCAGCCAAGTATCTCAGGATATATCATTTAAAAATTTCAATATATACTCAGTTCTGCAGAAGCTTTGCCCTTCTAGTGTGTGAAGACAGCTTTTACCAACTTCAGTGAAAACCCTGCACACCCAGGGAAAGAAATATGTCTGTACAGGTGAGTCAGATCAGTGGATTCTTCCAAACTCCTGACAACCTGCATGGGATTTTCAAAGAACTACAGGAATCAGGGCACACTTCCAAATTCCTCTTAAAAGTTACCAGCTTTGGCATTTAAGCCCAGAACATGGTTTGGAAGACTCTGTCTAAAAACTAGCTATTAAAACCACAGAGAGAAACGTGCAAAAGCTAACTTGCAACTCTTGTCCAAAAATTACAAAACACATCATTCGAATATACCTTTAGGTAAAATTGAGAGGATGCTTAACCTTTCCAGAAACTATAACAACAGCTGGGTATTGATGGCATTCAGATGGCTAACTCTTGACAGTGGAGCTGGAGTTGGTCTGAAACACCTCCCTGCAGCAGAAATGTCTGCATGCAGCTGTGGAACATCATTTGCCAATCTGTGGTTAACATCTTTAAATAAAAGGAAACCAAAAAGCAAACATCATTTTTACTTTACATAACTCGACTAAAGCTGGGGTGGAGTGAGTGAATCACTTTGCAAAACCTGTTTTCTTTAAGCCACATTTCAGTCCTCACCTTAACAATAGCTTTGGCACTGAAATGATGCTGCAGTGAAATACCCATGTGCACAATCTCAAAACTAGCAAAAGGAAACCAATAATTGGACATACTAACTGAAGTTCATATCAGCTTTAGTCAAGATCATAAGGTAAAGGCTCAAAACTATGTTACTTACTCACACAGAAGAATGCCATTTTCTAATCCAGAACGAAAATCTTTCTCACCAAAACTTCTGCCTGTTACTTGCTGCAAAAGAGTAGAGGAAACAAGAAAGAGTGACATCTATTAGAAGGTGTGTTTTATAACAGCAATTCATAACATTAAGTTAAAGCATCTGACACATAGGAAGCATCTGAGCTTTAAAAGCCTTGCCAAAGAATTAAGATGTGTCCATCAACCAGAATCTTCCTTCCCATTTCATCAAGCTATTGCACACATAAAATAGAGTATTTGCTCTGACCAGTGTGATTGCAGATTATAACAGAGCTGTTTTCTAGAAGTAAAAACCAAAAATGACAAACCAGAACCTACAATGTAATCTTCAGAATGTTTTAAAAATTTAAAACTATTGTATTTAGACAAAGTATGTGTTTTTACTGCCTTTTTTTCCCCACCATGTTAAAAATCTTATACCCAACTTGAAGTTTTGGTCTTTAACCTACCACCTTTATAGAATGAGCAAAGGCAATTGGAAACACTTTCCAGGAGTTACAGCTCTCCAGATACATGCTACAATTACTCCTGATCACATTAAGTGATATTTCACATCATGATGTCAACTGTGAGTATGAATACAAACTTGGTGGAAGCTAAGGTTTAGGCACTACTAAGAGTCTGTAGCCTGTCACGGATGCTTGGAAGGGAAGGGATATTCTGCACTACAAGCTAAGTCAGTCTGTGCTGCCTAGGGATGGATTATCTAGGAATCCAAATCTCACCTGAGGGTGCTGAGACTGAACCCCCACTATAACTCACTACCAAGTTGACAATGGCTTGCCATTCATCCTCAAATCATTCTCAATAGATGATATGTTCAGTTATAAGTAAAGAATACTTTATATTACCACCAACAAATATATAAAAATAGTTGCTATGTTTAGACAGCACTGAACAGAAACAAAACAAAGCAAAAAAAAAAAAAGTCCTGCCTCATTTAATTGTCCTCCAGAAGGTCTTCTCCTCACGCAGCCAAAACATTTACCGGATGCTTTTAGAGTTCTCATGGCTTGTGTCCAATCTTTCAGAAAGACCCTTGCTCTGGGTGTTGCTTCCACTTTAAAGAATAGTGACATGGGGATACATCTGTCCTTATGTCCCCATTTTCTCCTTGTTGTTCCATTCAGATACAAGACCTTTTCCCTCCCAATTTCCTGTCATAAAGACAGTAATTTATAAAAACTGACAAGTTTGGCACTTTCCCATGGGATCAGCGAATGCACCAGCTTCACAAATGCTGGTTATAACTTAGACAAAGAACAACACTTTTTGGAACTGAAGTGCAAATGCAAAGGCTAAAACCTAATTCTAAACACATTGGGTTTTTTCCCGATGCGAAGGAACTTATTCCAGAAAACTGGTATGACAGTGTGCATATGTGTATAATAAAGACATCAGTCGACAATCATATTTTATACAAACGCATAAAGCAGAACAAGGCACTGTGTTGCTTTCAAACTTCAGAAGAAACCAGATGTAATTTTCCAGTAGTAAATCACCTCTGATCACTGAAGCTTTCTCATCAGTGTAAATCATCCCTAATCTTGATCTGCTAGGACAGAGGGAAATCATGACAATAAAACCATTAGCATTTGGGATGAATGATGGCCAAAGCACATCAAAATGGACTCTATTTCATATATAAAGTACAGAAAGGAGTAGAAGAGCTGTTTCATAACCAGTAGTGGGCATTTTTGTTTATGCAGAAGAAAAAGAAAAAAATGAAAAAAGATGGTCATCTTATTTCAAGTCTCAACATCAAGCATCCAGCTACAGAAGGCAATTTTTTCACGTTTGTTGAACACCCTCATTCAGCAGGAAGCAGTACTGAAACTGTCAACAGAATTTACCTGTCAAAAGCTGTCACTTGAGTATTGATGTCATTACTGCTGATGTAGGAAGGTTTCACACATAATTTCTGGCCACATGAATAAAATTATGAAATGCAAATGCACAGCTGGGACAACAATCCATCCAGCAAGAGGCACAGCAAAAATTGACAGCAGGTGAGGAAAGACAGAAAGGTCCAGGAATAGTGCATGCCTGTTTAAAAAAGGAACTGGAAGTAAATGAGGCATGGAAGGGGTTCTGCCTATTCTAAATGATCCAGCTGCAGAGGGAAAACATTAATCAGCTACAAGTCTCCTGATTTAGCCAATTAAAATGTAAGAACAGTTCAACAGAAAAGGGCTGGAAACTAAAAATAAGCCTGAAAATGACATAAATGACAACAGTAACCCAAAAGGGGACTGAGAGGAGCAAAAAGCTGGGTCCACCTTTTCCAGAGGAAATTAGAGCTCAGTTTCTTGGCATATGCACGTTTGTACACATGCAAGTGCACACACACTATGCTCCTCCACCCCTCTCACTCCCCCCCAGCAGAGGCCACTTTGGGCCATATCCTTAAGAACAACAGCAGCAGGCCCAGAGGTCAGCCTCCTACACACCTCTGAGATAGCCTCTGTTCACAGACAGTGGGAGGAACAAGGATTTAAAGGTTACTTTGAGCTAAAGGATTGTGTTCTCATATTTGCAGAGTCCAGTTTGACTGCTGGATGAAACCCCCAAGCCAAAGGTACAGACCAGCACACTTGGGCAAGACAAGAAGAAGCAGGATACACAGAAAAGGTCCCTATTCTGCAACACCACTATATTGTTATTCTCTGCAGTGCAGAGGTACCAAAGTTAGAATTAAGCCCCTTAAAGGCAAAATACAAGCTATATCCTGCTAATGATTACTAAATAAAGCCTGTCACTTTAATAAATTATATAGAGCTAAGAGGAAAACAGCTGCCTTTCCATGGCATGCTATAACTTTAAAAAAAAGAGCAGAAACAAAACATAACAGAATTTATTGTTGTGCTTCATTTATGAAGAGAAGTTGGTTTTACTCATGATCTGGATATTTTCTTCTCTGTAAAAAGCTGCAAGCATCACTAGTCAGGGTAATTATTTGACCGCTGGATGCGTTTCTCAGTTTCACTGCCACTTAACAATCCAGAAAATGAGCCTAAAATTAATAATAAAAGTTTTTCCAAAAGGAATATTAGAAGCCTAAACCACAGCACATTGACTCTCTATCACATGCTTATAGCAACAACATTTATGTGTATTTACAGAGTAACACTTCTTATGTATAGCATTGTTGCTGATTAATTCCTTTGTTCTTTGCAGTTACTCCTGCCACTAAATTTATGTCATCAAGGATGGCTGTCATCCAGCTACTAACTAGTGCCATATAACACAACTCTGTTTTCACTAAGCTTCGCTTCACATTGTTTTTCTTGCATTTTGTATTGCTGCTGGTACTTCCTGAGATGGAGCTTGCAAAGCCTCTGGTGTCAAAACAGCTTAATGGTATGAAAAAGAAAAGGTGACAAACAAGCGAGCAGGTGCTGGCCTCCGGTGAATTTATCTCAACCAACAAGATATAAGTGCTTGAATAAACACTAGGTCATCAGGGACAACACTTAGAAAATTAAGCTAACAATTTTCAATGTGCACATCTGAAAATTGCATGTAAAGCACCAAAGAAAAAACAGACACAGCAAGAAGAGGTCTTTGTTACTCATGTGTTTTGGAGAGCTTGTGGAGCGTGGCAGCAAGGAAAGATTTTAAAGAAGTTTGGTACACTGTTCACAGAAGCACAGAATCACTAGGTTGGAAAAGACCCACTGGATCATCAAGTCCAACCATTCCTATCAATCACTAAACCATGCCCCTCAACACGTCATCCACCCATCTTTTAAACACCTCCAGGGATGGTGTGATTCGAGCATCTCCCTGGTCAGCCTCTGCGAGTACTCAATGACCCTTTCCATGAAACTTTTTTTCCTGATGTCAAGCCTGAACCTCCCCTGACGGAGCTTGAGGCCATTCCCTCTTGTCCTGTCCCCTGTCACTTGAGAGAATTGGCCAGCACTCTCCTCTCCACAACTTCCTTTTAGGTAGTTACAGAGAGTAACGAGATCTCCCCTCAGCCTCCTCTTCTCCAGGCTAAACAACCCCAGCTCTCTCAGCCATTCCTCATAAAGCTTGTTCTCCGGCCCCTTCACCAGCCTCGTTGCTCTTCTCTGGACTCACTCCAGAGCCTCAACATCCTTCCTGTGGTGAGGGGTCCAGAACTGGACACAGTACATAGGGAGAACAACCTCCCTGGACCTGCTGGCCATGTTGTTTCTGATACAAGCCAGGATGCCATTGGCCTTCTTGGCCACCTGGGCACACTGCTGCCTCATGTTCAGTCACTGTCAACCAACACCCCCAGGTCTTTCTCCTCCAGGCAGCTTTCCAGCCAGACTTCTCCTAGTCTGTAGTTGCACAGGGTTGTTATGCCCCAGGTGCAGGACCTGGCATTTGGCCTTGTTAAACCTCATTTCTTTGTACATGCATACACTGCATTTCCATTTTGTCCAACCAATATTTTCCCTGCATAATTTTTTACTTAAGAAAGCTGACCCTGATACCTAACTAGAAAACATGCTTTCACATACCCTTGAAGTAAAAGCAGGGAGGTTTAAACTGTAATAATCACAAGTATGTAAACAGAAAGCACTAGATCATACAAGCAGCAGGTAACACAAGCCACCAAAAGAAGTACGACAGGTTTTAGGGCATCGTGATTTGGCGTCTCTAGAGTAATGAATTCCTACTTCCCCATTTCCAACACATTATTTGAGCTAATAACATGAATATGCAAATTAAATTCCTTTTTCATATAGCACAGGCAAAAGTTTTCTGAACTACACAACAGTGACAAATTTAAAGCCAGCTTTACATTTGCACACCAGAATTGTACCAGAATTGCTATAAGACCACAATGGGACTTGGAGAGCCTTCCCTGGCTCCTGATTCTACCATGTCCTACACATGCTCTGTCTGTACATGTGGACCAGGCACATCATCTGGGCACGAGCTCCTTCCCTCACACTCCACAACAGAGGGATTGCTAATAAAAAATCAGTATAAGCCAGTCCTAAATAATCTTATTAGAAATATTAGGAAACATGTTGATTGGGTACAGACAAGCTTGAAGACTGCATGAATAGAGCTTCCTGAGAGCAAACGATCCCAGTCTTAACTATCTTCCAGAAAAGCTGAATGACGACAAGCACTATGCACAATACTTTCCAGTGCATTACAGTGTTGATTAAAAGTCAATAAATGGGTGAACAACTTAAATACCTTCAGAGTATATTTCTACTTTAAAAGACAAAACCAGTATGAACTCAGAATGACTAATGTAGCCAGCAATGAACTACCTGAAATTCTGTTGAACTTGAAAATTTAAAGAATGCATGGGAGGAAGGAGAAGGTAGATTTCACACTTGCGTAGCAAGATTAATCTGCAAAAAAAACACTTAAAAATTATTTAATTTTTGATCTTACACTTTCTGGTCACTCAGGTGTAACTGCAATTTGCAAAGTTAATGCAGCCATGATGAAGTCCCCATTGCTCCTGTCCTCTACCTATTCACCCCCATACTAGTCTTTAAAGAGCCAGGGAGTTGACTCATTCTTTCTCATATTTTACAGGAATTCTATGTTTTTTCTAGCAACAAGAGAACAAAATAGAAAATAGCATATTCTCCTCCATTTGCTTTAAATCTCCATCTGCCACACTATGAGCTGGGTTAGCTAACAATCTGGTGTCAGCATAGAGCACAGGAGCACCGTAACCCACTGACACTAACACACCAGAGTCTTCAGTGGACCTAATTTTAAGGACTCAAACAGATTATACCTTTGCTATTACTTTGGTTTTCTATTACTGTTATTACTTTTCTTTTGCTATTACTTTGTCAATAAGTGCCTTTTCTGTTCCATGCAGGAAGAAACACAATAGCTGATTTTTTTTTTCTAATTTTTTTGTGTATTTTAGTGAGGAAATGATCCTATGAATGCACACGTGGATTTATATTTAACATGTAGACTAAAAGAGCAAGTTCAGTCAGTAGTCCATTTAGGAAAGACTACAAAAAGAAACACAGAAAGACACAAACCAGATACAGACTTCCACCAAAGACCCCCAAGATTTCTGGTCTCCCTATTAAGCAAGCATATACCTAGATGAAGACAACAGACATCCATTGATGCTCAAGGTGAACCACAAGTAAACTCTGAACTGCTATAGAGAAGCACTGCCCTGTAGACTCAGGCCTTGAGTTTAGCAGGTATTTGATAACACCCCCTCAGTGCTTTTGTTTACCAGCAGAGACAAGAGAACAACCTCTGAGCACCTGCACTACAATTCTGCCTGCTGAAAAGCAACGACAGGATGGAAGAATACAACCGCAAGCAAGCAATGCTTATGGCTGCAAATAAAGCACAGGCATCACTGTATTCCTCCCTTATTCACATACCAGCATCAGCAGCAGCTATTACCTACCTAAAGCTTTAAAAGCTAAGTGTGAGGAAGGTTTTGTCCTTACTAACTGTGCCCATTATCACAGCCTCCTACACTCAAATTCTTCATTGTTAACAGCAGTAGCATACACACAAGTTTGCCATACGTTGTTTGGATTTATGATCTCACGGAGTCGCACACATTTTTGCCAGGACATATGGTAATACAATCCTGCTTGGCTGGCAAACTGCTAAGGAGCGTTAAAATTTCACCATAGAGTAAAATCAGCTTCCTTTTTCATCTCCCTTCCCTAATGTTGGTTGTATATATTCCCAAGTGCACTGCCAAATACTGCAGCCTTCCCTTTGGGGTGGGGTGGGGCAGAAAATGTTTAATTCAAGATTGAACATTTTGTGGAGAAAGAACAAATAACAGCAAGAGAGAATTGAAATGTGACTTCTGATAGACTTCTCCAGGCTGCAGCATAAGTCCTGAAAGATTCACCTAGCAGTGGGTCATCCATTATACCAAATTTGTATTTGACAGTGAGTGAACTGGTATTGCATCATTGTTTTATAGGCAACTGGCTTCTTTTCTGTACTTCAAGTGATATTATCAAAATTAGATACCAGATGACAGACATAACAGAACACCCTAAGATACCTGGTTTTAATCAGCAGTTCAATTTAGGGTTCTTTTTATATATCTATTTATTGTTTGCTAAAACAAACAAACAAAAACACACACAAAAAAAAAGGTAAAAACAAGGTCTCCATGAGAAACACTTATGTCCTCTACTGTGGGATCCATCATCTCTTTGCTATTTTTAATGCGAATCGAAGAAGGAGAGGGTTTAGGCTCCTGCTAATGATTCATAAGTCAAAGCAGTCATGCTCCTGGACTGGAAAGAAGGAGGAATGAAGCATTACTTCAGGAAAATAACTTGTATTTGATGGAAGCTGCCTCTTACCATAATGATATGTCCTTTAGCTCTGTACTCTTTTGTGTATAAACAAGACCTTGTGCAGCTGGTCAGAGATCAAGATTAGTATGTACAATATGGAGTCAGTAAGTATAAAAAACTGGGAAGGTAAAAGCACAGGATGCACCTTCTCAATTCAAGGCTCTCATTTAATCTAGTCTTGGCCATATGGAGAACTTGGCTTTGCTCCTCTACGCCATCTGGAAAAAGCTCCAGTTCAGCTACCCATTTTACTACTGCACAACCATTGATGAACTGGTACTTAATGGTAGTTCCTGTACCTTTGATGGGAAGAGGAGCAGATGACTGGTAATTACTAACTACCATGAACAGATTTTCCCATGTTCCTATCTTCTAGCTCAACCAGGCTAAACATGCAGTTCACGTATTGGAACGTGAAAGTTACTATGAATTTATGAATTTTCCAGCCTCTTCAGTGCGATCCTCTGGGGCTTCCCATGCACAGCCAAGCACCTGCACTGCCTCCTATTGTCCCTCTTCAGTTGCATGCAGAAAAAAAAAAAGTGTATTCAAGGAACAGTTACTATTGCTCCAGCCCTTATTAATTGCCCTAACATGATGCTTCATTGGCACAGATCCCAGCTTCAAGGAGAGAGAGGGAACTTAAGCTTTGATTTCTGAATGCATCAGCCTCATATACCATTACCAAGCTAAAGATTTTCTAGCAAAGACCAGGGAAATTTTTTCCTTTGCCTCAGGTTGATTACACTAGCAACTATCCAGCAGAGCAGGAAATTTGGTTTCTAGCCACCTCTAAAAGAACAAAGAATTAGAATAGACATTGTTTTATCCTTTAAATAATTTTTCTAGTTGCAGTATCCCACAGTCTTGAAAAACTGCTCCTCCAAAATATATGCTACGTTGCATCATCTACATGTTGAAAATGAAGCATCAACTAATAAAAACCTGTTTTCTTTTCTCCAGCTTTAGAAAGTTTAGACAGTCCTGGATCAGAAGTGTTTAAAGTTCTGTCAACTAATCACAGTCACAGTGGCAGCACAAAACACAGGCAGCAGACCCCTCATTGAGCCCAATGTCTTGTCTCACTCTCAAAGCAATGAAGAGATCAACAGCTCTGTAGGAGATGATGGGATCTCTGTGGTATCTAGCTTCTAATCCCCACTTCATACTGCTCTAACCTATTTTACATTATTGCTGCATTTGTGTTTTACAAGACCAGTGCACTACTACTTCTTGGATAAGCAAATTTTTGACACCAGTCCATCACTTTTTGCCAGGAACGTGCATCCTGGCAGACAGCATTAAAACTGAACACATTTAAAGCCAGACCGAGACAGGAATATAAATATACAAGAAGCTGCAAGTCAGAGGCCCAACACTAGAAGCACTTCAGCTTGTCATTAACCCCTGTCAACAGACAGACTCCTAAAGCTCAGTAATTACCCAGCTTTTCAATGAAAAATGTCAGCTAGGAGACACCAGCTTCTCTTTTTGAAGAAATGAGGTGTTCACTTGAGCAAACCATTACTGAATTCAACCAGTCATTTAAAGGTGACAATGGCTTTAGATCTCAGTGGAGACTCTGAAATGCCAATGATGAGCATCACTAGGCACCAGTCTACCTTGAAACTTTCAAATCTAATGTAATTGAGTCATATCAAAAAAAGTCCATATGTAAAGTGTCCCATTTACAGTCTGTACGATTTAAATATATATATATATAAGTACAGCTCAGCCAGGCATTTAAAAGCTTGGTTCTCCAGATAATAAGTCTGGAAGCCCAGAGCAAGCAAAGCAGGAATCTGTGTATGGGGAATAAATCACTCCATACAGACACTGTTGAAAAGCATAATTCTACCTACTGCCAATATAACTCTGCAAAACTTTGCTCCTGTCAAATTAAAGGGAAACAGGAAAAAATCCCAAAACTTCTGAGAGTAATATCTAAGCTCCTTAGATGCTCCCTCCAAGCCCAACATTGTCACTTGGCACATTTTCCAGCAAGAACAGAGCTGCATGCCACAGCTCTGCACTCACTTGCAAACAAACCACAGAACTACCAGCTTCTAAATAGGAAAAAATGTGCCTTTCAAAAATCTGAGAATGCAGAAATCCAATCCACTTTCCTTCAGAATGAAGGTTAACCTTAATTCAGTCATACACGTATGAGGCCTTCATTAATAACTCTTTGGAAGTAGATCTATTTTGCTCCCGCTTCTATAGAAACAGAGTTAAGGGAAAGCATTCACGCTCTGAATGCTTTTCCAGCTAAGCCAGTTCTTAAACACCATTTGGCCACCAAGAAACGTGGAGCTGTATTCATTGTGCTCTCAGGGAACATCAAGGGCCCTCTGCTCCTAAGGGCAAGCAAACCTGGAGAGGAGACTGGTCCCAGAAGGGGCTATGTCCTCACTGATAAGATGCAGTCGCACAGGGCATGAACTGAGAGGTAAAGCCAGCTAGTGGTAACTGATTCCATCCGTGGCATCAGACATAGCAAAGCAATGAACTGAGTCTGGGGTCTGTCCAGGGAAACCAGTCAGGAACAAAAAGAGACAGGGCCAGAGACAGGACTGAAAATACAGCTACATCGTGGGTCCAAAGTTCATCCAGGAGCCAGGACCAAACACAAGAACAGCATGTATGTTGTAGACTGTGTCAAGAGGTCCATCAAGGAGATAGGGTACCTACGGCATTATGCTGCACATCAATGGCCACACCTCCAGAAGCACCAGCTCTAAAGCTACAACAAACTTGACCAAGAAAAACAAAACAGAACAAGCAACCAGAAAATTTGCTCCGCAAATGCTGTCTCTGCTGGCAGATACTCCAGACATCAACAAAAATGGTAATACCCTTACAATCCATGACAATTACTCGTTCTCAATGACACTCACTTTACCCATCTTAAGGCAACAGAAAAATCCACTTTCTTCTCCCCTCACATCTAGAATGAGAACTGAAGAGGATAACACATCCACAAAGAGAATGCTGCCATAAGGGCAGAAAGGAAAACAGAAAAGAGATTAGAAGGTATAGCAAAACAGAAGAAATATTTCTCTCCAAATTATGATGACATTGCAAGCAGACAGAAAACCACTACTGGAATAAACTGACTTTTCTGCTCTCCCCTAATCTGCTCCATGTCTCCCATGTCCTACATTCGAAAGGAGAGGACACCGCACTGCAGATGGAAATAAAGGCTGCCATTAATGATCCAGACAAAAGAAACACTGAAGAATAGCTAGAATCAACTGCTTGTTGTTTCAGACCAAGCGGACATAATATGGTGATAAACTTGACTGCCTTTAAATAGAAAGAAAGTACTTCTTCTAGACTTCCAAATCACAGCCTACTCCTGGAAAGGCCCTTACAAGAGTAGTAACCAGCTTAAACAAAACTAAGAAAAAGAACCTCCTATTGTTTTTTCTGCCTTCTGCACTATTTACTTTTCTCCCCTACCCCTCCCAAAATTCACATTTTTCCCCAACTAGAGAATGTTTATACCTATATTTCAGCAGACTGTTCCCATAGGAGCTAGAGATCTTGCAGTGCATAATAAGTACTAGAATTGAAAGCTATTTTTCATTCATCTAATGTAGGTGGAATAGGGCAGTTATACACAGATACTGAAAGAGTTTTCTACTAAATGAAATTAAAAAATCAGTATTGTTGTCCCCTGTAATGATAAACACACCACTTACAGATCCAAAGCATCAAAATTAAGACCTATTTACAAGGTTGCCCCCGAGACAGAAAACAGCAATGCTACACAGGGTGAGTTGTTGCTATTTTCTCCCCCACTGATGTAGATACAGGGAGCCTTTGTTTAGAGGACACCAAGAACAGAGGGAGTAAGGGAGGAGGATTGATGATGCTTACAACAATAACAAACACTGCTCTTTTCTATTGCTAGAGCACCTGCTGCCTCTATCAGTTCAGGCTCATCTATTATGCAGCACACCAGCAGTGAGGGCTCCAGAAGCAGCAGCTCTCAAGCTAAGACAGACCTGACCAAGGAGCAAGGCACAGAAAAAGCGACCTCTCATAATCAAATCAATCAGCTGCACTAGGACTCATTCTCTTCTCTGTTTATTGCTCCATGAAACAAATACTAGGAACAATTAGATTAAGCATCTTGTTCAAATATTGACAAAGGAATAAAAGAAATTTGCCTTCCACAAAATTTTTCAATTTAGCCTTGTTGTAAATAAATTCCCGAAGAGAGGAAAACCCAACAACTATTTTAATTGCTATTACTTTTATTTTTACTGTTAGTGGAAACCATGTAAGGTCTAAAATGGACTGAAAGGAATGCAATTATTTCACCATAATAGGGGAAAAGGAGCCTATTAAAAACACACTTAATGTTTCCAATCTAAACAGTAAGAACTGCAAGTTTCAAAACATTTGCTGCATTTCTTCTACTCCAAGAAATCTTTTGAGTTGATTCTGCTGGGGTAGCGGCCAAACCTGTCCATGAACATTTTCATGCCTCCCTCATGCTCCAATCCCGTGTACCTCACTCCTGCCAACAGGGCAACTCAAACAGTACATTAAACATGACACACTGGCAGGACTCAACATTGAAACATGTATTTAAATACTATAAATGTTGAACTGCAACATACTTTTCTGAATTAGTTGATTAATTCACAGTAGTCAGCTGTCAAAATGAGGGGGGAAAGCATGATTGACTGAAGTTCTTTATCAGCTCATTGGTTTTTCATGTACATTCTGCCACTCAGGTATACCGAACAACCTTCCTTAAATCTGACATTAATTTAAAAATGCAGATATCTTGAAACTAGTCATTAATTAATCACACAACAATATAGAAAGGAAAATAAAGTTTCTTTAAGTTGCTTCCCTAAGTAAGCTGATTTCAAATTTCACATATTATTCAAATAGTAGAAGAAGATAAAAGGAAATAAATATCATCAACAGCTTTCTCCTTTCCTGTGAAAAAGCACACAGTACAATATTATGTTGCAGTCATCAGTAATATTGTACTTGCAACTGTGGAAAAGCACCATAGCCTTACAAATAGGAAAATGAACCAGAACTGTCAGAACAGGAATACCTGTCTTCTCTACATGCAAAATTATAGACAATACAGAGAGGAAAAAACAAACAACCCCCCCCACCCGCTCCCAAAAACACCTACCTCCCCATCCCCCAAACACAAAAGCGCTGCAGCCAATTTAAATAATACAGATATTCCATGTAACAGCCAACGTTTCTTTTACATCACCGTACAACATTTTATTGAGAAGGCATTTACTTAAAGGAAATGGTGTTTCGCTTTCCTTGTTTTTTAGTGTGAAAAGGTATCTGCATGACAGCAGAAGCTTTGTTGCAGAGTTCACCTGCTTATATAGTTTTCTCCATCCTGGCTGCCTGCACATGCACCAAAGCCATATGAAAACCTAAGATGATAACCCCTGTGGCGTTTTAAAAGGGAAAGCTCAATAAGAACCCAAAGCCTCTTTCTCCCTGGCTAAAATTAAAAGTGTCTCTTGCAATCAGCTGACTCTAACAGGTGCAAATTTTAAACCTCTTGTGCTAAATATTGCCCAGCTTAGGCTGGAAGAAGCAGTCACGGTAAGCTAGCAGGAACAGCTGTCTGATAACAATCTGTCATCTGGAATTAAGGACAAATGTTTAAGACTTCCCATGAGAGGGCAGAAAGAAAACACACAAAAAAGACACAGGTTTATCTGCTACATAAGCATCAGTTGACACCTCACTGAAATTTGGCCAGTTTCATTTTAACAGTCAATTCAGTTTCTGCATATGCTTCCTAATTCTTCTCTCCATAACTAGGGGCAGAGTGCTCAGCAGAATACAAGAAGGTTTATATAGAGTTGGAAAACCAATGTTGTTCTGCCAAAACCAGTTTGCTGATACATTTGCAACCACCTGATTTGGCTACGCCACTTAACCTGTCTTGAAGCTAATTTTTCTTCTGCTATCAATCCTACCATTGCTGGTTTTGTACATGATGAGAGGCATTAGGTAAGCAATTTAAAAGCTGGCTCGTCTCAGCCAAAACAGGAATACTAGCACATTTTCCAAACATCTGTTTTTACCATACACTGTAAAAGTTGGCCAAATAATTTTAAGTCCAGTGCTTTTGTAGGTTTTCCATACTTCACTCTGACTCCACATTTTTAAAAACTGCTAGAAATTTTCTTGCAATTAGCTTGAAGTGATACTTGCTTATACTCACCGCACTCTACCTTTCAAAACATGAGATTTTTTACCCCTCAGCAATAAAAAAGATATTTTTTGTCAATCACACAGTACCAGCAGGTACAAATATTTCAAAGGAAAAACACTTGTGTGGGGAAGAAAGTGAATATATTAAAGGGACATTAAAAGAGTGAAAGTTAATCTTCCTGCTGCCTCAACACATGCTGGATGGTGGAGGCAGGGAGAAGAGAAAGGCAAGTAGCGCTAGGTCCCTTGATTATGTGGTGCTGCATCCCATAAATTCTGTGCATATCACTTTCAGACAAAGCCTGTGCATGAATTTTCTCTGCTTTCTTGAAGTCTGACTTAAGTAAAAAAAATGAAGCTCCAGACAGGAAATATTTTATCCATTAGGAGCTACACTGAAGTCCTTTTGATGCAGGTTAACTCTTAGAGAAATGCACAGCTGATGTCTCAAAAAATTACAGTACACATGTTCATCCAAGTTCTAGGAACACAAGAAGAAGCCTCACAACACTCATTCTACTTATTTGTTTTTAATCTAGATGAGCTGATACCATGTAATGCAAAAGCACTTGTATTAGTACAGAATTATCAAGTTAAATGAACTGCGTCTCAAGAGGTAATTATGCCTTCTTAGTGCATGTCTGAGGAATCATTACATAATGGAACAAAACTGGATGTCTGTTAATATGAAAAAAACGCATTCAACATCAGAAAAATAATACTAATTTTGTATATTTTGCATCTAAACCACAAGCCAGCAAGCACTAGAATTTTCTCTCAGTTGTTACTTTGCAGTCTTCGGTTACAGGGTTAAAACCAGATACATTGCCTTAAAACCTTGTTTTAATGTAGCAGGATTTACAATTTAAACCAGACAGCAAATGTAAATGAACATTTAGACAACTGAATAGTTCTGAATACTGTTCGGCATCCCTCCACCTAGCTCTGAACTGCCTCTTGAGCTGCTCCACAAAATGACAACCTCTCCATGATTCAGCCATGCCATTTTCTCCCTCTTCTCTCCTGTTTAACTCCATGCAATAGGACCAATTTTAGCCACTTGTCAGAGGAACTGAAGAAGGATCTTGGAGAGATAAAACTTCATATTAAATGCCCTTTTGTTTTCACATTTTAGTTCCATTCTTTTTGGCTTTGGATGGCCAAGGAAGATGGAATGGCCCTGTCTAAAGCCAAAATTAAAAAGTGGTATCAAACAGGCAAAGTAAGTAACAAATATATTGTCCCTTGCCACATCAGACATTGATGTCTTCTGCAGGTCTTGAAAGTAGAATTAGGCCACTACATCTAGATGTCTAAATCTGCCATTTGTTTCTTCTATAACAATTTGCAAGATAACCCTTGCAAAGCTGAGCAGAGGTTCTCACTAAGATGCAAGGCAAGGTCTTTTTAAAGCCTTGTGCAGGGAAAGTCAGTGACTCACACTATCACACAGCATTCATAACTCCTGTAATTTATTCTTATCAAATAAACCACATGTGTATAATGAGGAAACCCCCAACAAACACAAACAACAGAAATACAGACTGATACATTTAGATGAACTGTCACAGTAGTGTGTACAGGAGATAAAATGAAAATGCAAAGTTTATTTCAGTCTATTCATAATGTTCGCTTATGAACCTTTTATCTTCACTGACATAGCTGTGACCCTCTTCAAACTTTTCTTGTTTGCTACTGCCACGTGTGTACCATCTATCTCCTCATTTTTTAATATTTCACTCTTGCTGTTATAGTCACAGTAGCACATTTTCTCCCATTTATTCAGTTTTTTACACTGAGAATAGAAAATAACTGTTTCACTCAGGAGAGGAAACCAATACCTAGTTAAATGCCCTTTGACCTTCAAGTTTGGTTTCTCATTTTCAGTTAGGCATGTGGTATCTGAACCCAAGGTAATAACAACCATACCAACTTCTATTACTGAAAACTAAGCCATTCAGTTCTTTACAGGGAACTAACTATGTCTTAACCAGTTCAGCTATTTGCAAACCATTTTTGTACAAAAATTAAAGACGGTGCTACCATCTACAACTAATAATTCCCATGCAGGGCAAGAAGGTTGAGATTTGTTGCTTCTTTCAAGTGCCCTAAAATAAACAAACCCCTTTGTTCCTTTCCCTTGTACTAACAGGAGTGACCAGATGGGAAAAATCTAACAAAGGTTTTCCTGATTATATTCATTTCATTATAAACAGACAGCTTTCTCCAAGTCATTCCTAGATCTTACACAACTTCTTCATGGTCCTAAGCAAAAATAATTTTTTAATCTATCTACAATCTATCATTTTTGTATCTGTCTTTTTACATAAAAGGCTTTAAAATCTTCATATTGTCAATTTGCATTCACTCAACAGCAAAATATGATCAAAAATTTAACAGAAAAGATGATCTCTCCAACCTACACATTTCACAGGTTTTATCAGCTTGCAAATTCACAGAGCAACCTCCCAGGGACCAACACTTAGATCTGTCTTACAATCATAACAAACAACATATGCAGTCTTCAGAAGGTATTTAGTAAACAAAACAAGGTGTGTGCTGACTGCAGTATTAGCATAAACAAATACCACTGAAATATTTTTTTGCCTATACTTCAGAAGTCAGGACTCTTTCCAAATTCTCAGGAATAAAACACAACCTGAATCTCTGCTCAAAGTCATCTTAATGCTGGGAGATCAGCATCTGAAAAGGGACTCTGAAAAATTACCTTTCCAAATGTAAAAAACAACAAGTGGATATAGTCGCAGAACAAGATACTAATAAGGCTGTTTGTAATTAGCTTGGAAAAAAAGCCGCCAGCAATAAACCTGCCAGCTCTTAGGCTGACTGCAACCCCAGAGAGTAGGAGGGAGCTCAAAAATACTGGCAGAGCTTCCCAGTGTAAAGGCCGAGGGTGTGAGAGAGAAAAGGAAGTAGAGAGCAAAAGGGCGATGGTTCCCTAGCCCCTTCCAAGACTATCATCTGCAAAGTATCTATGTGAATTAGTGAAACCATGAGGTTACACTGCTTACAAACCACATGCAGCTTGTGTCCGTGTCTGCAATGTGTATGTGACTAACCAGGTCCTGATGCACAAGGGCAGGCAGCTGAATCAAATCAGAAACTTCAGTGTCATCAGTATCAATAATAGCCACATCTGAGCAGTGTTAAGTAATAGTAGAAGCATAGAATAACCAGGTTGGAAGAGACCCATCAGATCATCAAGTCCAACCATTCCCATCATGTACTCCAAACAATTTTTAAACTGTAAAAATATTTATATAATCTGATATCTAAAAGACATAATGTTGTAGTATTACAAGCATATTCTGTTTTCCTATTCCTTGAATCTTTAAAAATTAAGTAGTAAATAAAAAAAATCTTAAGAACTTCACTGGTTTTGAACACTTAACATAATCTGTACTGATGACTTTTGAAAGAACAAAACAAAACTAAATTTAAATCTTAAAAATGTGTTTGGAAACATTTCAGCTGATTTTCTCTTTAGTACTCTGTGGTTTAGCTAGGAATTTTTAATATTCATTTGATTCAATGAGCAGATGCCAAAGTTTCATCTCCAAATTCTGTTTAAGAGTTTAATTTATTTTTGAAAGAGTGCTAATAGGTTTTAAATATCTAACTCTTCTTCAGGAAAAAGCCCAGAAACAAAACCCTGCCAAAGGTTGGGCTTGTTAAACACATATCTATGAAATTTAGATTAAAACAATGCTTCCTGCAATTAAAACATTTTTTACATTTCCCATTGGGCTCAAATTCAGTTTTTTTTGCTATTGGGAAAGGGGGAGAAAATTAACTGTCTTCTAACACTAAAGTTTAGAAACACACAGCTGTGCAACTTCTGAACTACATGGAGCCACACCAAATATATGCGTGCTTTGGAGAAGTTATTCCCCCTTCGCATACCCAAATTACTCATGTAACCAAGGCATAAGATAAAAGAAGATATCTGATCCAAAAGTCAGGAAACAGGGAATTCCCTGTAACACTAAGCCCAAACCAGATGACTGCACCTGCATCCCAGCAGCTCCCTTGGCCACCACAAGACCTGCCCAGCACCGCCTTGACCCCTTAAAGCGCACTCCTGGGACACTTGTCACACCACCTTCCCCCATCAGCTCCTGCTGGTGCTCCCCTTCCCAACACCACCACCAGATGCTGAAAAAAAAACTTTGCAGCCACTCCCAGGCTGACTGTGAGGGTCATTGGGCATTGGAATAGGCTGCCCAGGGAGGTGGTTGATTCACCTTCCCTGGAGGTGTTTAAGGCACAGGTGGATGAGGTCTTGAGGGACTTGGTTTAGTGTTAGTGGATAGGAATGATTGGACTAGAGGATCCGATGGGTCCCTTCCATCCTGGTTGTTCTATGATTCTGTGATTAATGAATCCTAGAGCAATCTGGCACTCAGTGGAAGGAGAAGGATAAACTATTGCCAAAACAAGTTCTCCTGTACTTATGACACTTAAGGCACAGGTGTCTGGGTCCAGTTTACAGCCCAGCCACAAGCTGTTTGACTTTGACAGAAAGCTTCAGCATACTGATAGCATTATACAAACCCAGCCACAGCCAAGGTCTTTAAATCTCTTTGCATGGGGACTTAACTGTTATCTTTGAGTTTAGCTACTTATTTAGTGTCTTGCTTTACAAAACAACACACCTCTCACCAGCTTTTAAAATCCAATTTTCCCAGACCAGTCTCTCATATAATACAGTTACTTTGCAGAAATCAGGCCACCCAATTTACAGGTATAAACGCTTTTATATTAGAGAACTCTAGAATAAAAAAAAAAACGCTCACAACCATCAAATTAAGTAGGCCACAGAAAAAGGAATGCAAGAATCTGACTAATAGTTCCATAAAAACAGATGCAAAACCTCCTCAAATATGCTTCATTAATAATAAGCAACTTCTGAGAATTGAGTATTTATCAGTAAGATCCCTACAAATATACAAAGAACTGGAATGCTTTCTCCACAGCTAGATGCTAAAATTTCTTTTCCTGTATAGAACACAATGATCATTTTGTTGTAAGAAATCATCTGTTATTCAAAACAAACTAGTTGCAGTTCTTCAGGCTCCCACTAGTCATGCAGCTAAGAAAATGACCATGTAAACAGTATGAAATATATTTCATGTACCAATGTGCATTTGCTATCTCAGTTACTCTCTCTGGAGAATAGCTTTTCTCCACTTCTCAAATCAGAGACAACAACAACCAACTTTGTATTCTCACATTCTTCTTCCTCTTCCTTCTTAGATCAGTTCTCACCTTCTGCGGTAGCACTTTTCAGTCCCTGACAAAGCTACATAAAATTCAATTCAGCAGATACTTAGGCTAAGTCCAAGTCAATTGCAGCATCTTACTTCTCCTAGTGTGTCTGAATATAGAGAATATTTTGGTTAACCTGTCATTCAAAATGCAGTAAGCTGGAGCCAAGAGATGTAAAGGCACTCAGCACATTAAATTCTGAAGTAAAAATCTTCCCAAGGAGTAAGAACATAAGCTTTTCCTCCTCCACTATGATGGGAATAGGAAAGCTGGAGAGGGACTGTACATAAAGGCTTGTGGTGCTTGGATGAGGGGGAACAGGTATAAACTGGAGGGAGGCAGATTTAGGCTTGACATAAGGAGGAATTTCTTTACCATGAGGCTGGTGAGGCACTGGCACAGGTTGCCCAGGGAAATTGTGGCTGCCCCATCCCTGAAGGTGTTCAAGGCCAGGATAGGTGGGGCTTTGAGCAGCCTGATCTGCTGGAAGGTGTCCCTGCCCATGGCAAGGGACTTGGAACTAGATGATCTTTAAGGTCCCTTCCAACCCAAACTATTCTATGACTCTATGATCTTGCATTATTCCCAAGTGTCCACTTGCTCCATTTAGAGGCTCTGCTAGAAAAAATCCTGATGTTCAGAAAGGCCCTTAGAAGCCAAATAACCTCTGTCTCAAATTTGAATCAAATATTTCAAACTAAAAATATTCAAAGTTTAATTTAAACATAACTCAATAAAGAACAAATATTTTGACACTACCATACCAAAGAAAATCCCTCTAGAGTAGCTGCTATTCCTCACTTAATAAACACAAAGGAAAGTGCTGCTATTCATTTTTTTAAGTTATTATTTTTACTTACACAAATATTTCTGTAATTCTGCTTTAAGCTCCCATAAGTTCATGGAACTATCTCTGACAAGCACTGATACATTGTTTTGTCAATCTAAAAAACCCACATAAGCTTTCATATTGATGCAGAATAGCCTGAAATTTTTACACTGTCTCTGAAGGAGATTACAGGGAGGCCACATAGTAAATGCAGAGTGCTGAAGACCATGATTCCTTGCATGTTCAGTGACATGGAAATCAATAAATAGCCTCCATGTGAAACATGAGATATGGGATTGTTATTGACTGTTAAAAGCTGGCTACTATTCCTTTTAAAAATCTCAAACTGAACTAACTGAGTTTCTTTTATAAGAAAATCCCATTATACAATGAAGAACTTCATCTGCTGCATCTGTGAATGAAAACCTAATAGCAAGCCCCCATTCTGCAATTCACATTGCATCAAAATGTTTATAAAACAAATGTTACATGCAGAGACGGCTGTCAGCAAAACACTAAGGCCACTAAGTCATAGTATCAAACCCCACACATGTCAACTACAGCACTCCCTCTGTACTCAGCACTGGTGAGGCTGCTCCTTGAATCCTGTATTCAGTTCTGGGCCCCTCACCACAAGAAGGATGTTGAGGCTCTGGAGAGAGTCCAGAGAAGAGCAACGAAGCTGGTGAAGGGGCTGGAGAACAGGCCCTATGAGGAGAGGCTGAGAGAGCTGGGGTTGTTTATCCTCGAGAAGAGGAGGCTGAGAGGAGACCTCATTACTCTCTACAAGTACCTGAAAGGAGGTTGTAGAGAGGAGGGTGCTGGCCTCTTCTCCCAAGTGACAGGGGACAGGACAAGAGGGAATGGCCTCAAGCTCCGCCGGGGGAGATTCAGGCTGGAGATTAGGAGGAGGTTTTTCACAGAAAGGGTCATTGGGCATTGGAATAGGCTGCCCAGGGAGGTGGTTGATTCACCTTCCCTGGAGGTGTTTAAGGCACGAGTAGATGAGGTCCCGAGGGACATGGTTTAGTGTTTGATAGGAATGGTTGCACTCAATGATCCGATGGGTCTCTTCCATCCTGGTTGTTCTATGATTCTATGACTCTATTAAGAAAAGAGAAATTCTTTGAGCTTTATAAGTGCAGAAATTAATAGATCACTTAACAGAACTCACTACCCATGGCCGCCCTCTTGCAGGACTTCACAGGTTTCAAAATTAAAAAATACACTGTGTGATAAAAACTTAGCAGGAAAACAAAACCACACACACACAAATACCATTTTAAATGCCCAGGTTAGCACACCCTTGAATTGTCCACTGACCTCATAAAATCAATATCATCATGACTAGTGAGAGGCCACACGCTTTATGCTACCTGTGTCTCATGCTAACTTTGCTGCACCACACTCCTGGCCTGCTGGGCCTGTCACCAACACATCAGGAGACCCTGCTGCACGAGCTGGTGCTTAGTTTTCGGTACTGCTCATTATAGCATGGAATATACCCATGGAATAACAGCGAAGGCCCTGAAATGTGAGTACAGGCTGACCACAGAGATCCCAGGACTGTATGCAACTTGCTGATGGTCAGTTCTTGATAAATGGAGGAAAGCAATCTGGATAGCCAGTGAAATGGTGATTTGTAAATGGTGGGATGGAGCATCAACTATAATGTGTTAGAAATAAGATAACCACTAACATAACTATAACGACCCTTATCTTATTGTCACCCAGAGTCGTTGAGATTGACCACTCAGATACGGCCACACCTTAACGACTCTGAGCTCATTTAATTTCATTCCCCCTGGATATGCAACGAGAGTCTTGTAATGGGGTATAATTGTCATTTCAGGGAAAGGTATAAATTTGAAAACAATTCTGTGTATAAATCTTCTGTGAAATACCTGCTCAGTAGAAGCACTCTGAGGACAAATCCTGAGTCTTCTCCAGTGCTGAATAAAGTGTACCTGACTTAATGGTTAAATTAAACTATTAAGTGTAAGTTTCTTTGTTTCACCAGGAAGACTGCTTTAAGCTTGCAGAGAAAGGAAAACAGCCTATGAAAGAAACACTGTCCACATTGTGCAGTACACAGTCCCAAGAGTGCAGGCCAAAGGATGAGACCATCTAACAAGTTCCCACATCTTACAAAAGGACAGGATCTCCAGCATAAGCCTTGAACTGCCACAAAGGACTCACCATGCAACTACTGGAGCTGTACACTAGTACCTTCTTCTCCCTGCACAGGCTCCAAGGACTGGCCTCCACCTGCACACTCAGAGAAGTTCAGTTGCCCCTTCTCCACCAGCCCTGAACCAGCATCCAGGAGCATGAAGCATGACAGAGAGTGTGCATGGGTGTTTTCTCCAGAACTCCTGGACTGGAGACTTTTAAGTTTGAGATTTACTTGCTCAGGAGTAGTCTCTAAAAAGGTCTTTCTGAAAGTAGATTTTAAAAACTGAGATCTGTATAAGCTGCTGTCTCCTTCTAACTATCCTTTGATACACCTTTAGAAACTGAATTCGGCTAGTCTGTTCTTCCAGGTGGAGCCATAAAAATGTTGCAGCTGCAAAGCCCATGATAAGAAAGAAGAGTCCTTCGGGCTGAATGTACTGTGCCTGTTTATTTGTAAAAATAATAAAGAAGAGCAAGTTTTTTTTTTTTTTTTTTTTTTACTCTGTATTCAGTGTCTCATGCAATTCTTATTTCTCTCTCAATTCCTCCAATGAACTGCACAACAAATTCTGGTGGCTACTTTACCACTCTATTCAAGACTATAACTTGCGGTTTACCAAAGAAATTCTAATTTTGGGGGACATGAAATTTTTACCACATATATTTGAGTGACTTTGTCCCAAGGAAAAAATACCAATGTATCAGGAATCTGTGCAGTACAAATGAGAATGAGAGCATATCTGTTTAATAGTTGCATTAATCTGACACATATTTTTTATACAACAACCCTGGCTGAAAGTAGTCTATTAAAAAAAAGAACCACCAAAACCCCTGAAGAAACCTGTGCAACCTTTGCCTTTTACTTATCCTTCACAAAATGTCTACCAATGCACTGTTTATTCTACATCAGACAAAACCCAAGCGCATGAAAACAAATATCTACAATTTTATTGCCTATATTAATGTAACCCCATTTTGTTGTTCCTGAAAAAAAGAACTAATTCCCCACCCTATCAGAGAGTAGTCTATATGCAATCAGGTTGCCTCAGTCCTCTCCTCCCTATTTTAAAATGGTTTTTTTTAATTTTTATTTTAGTTTCTCACCAATACAATTTCAGTTAGCTACGATACTGTAAATATTACTGGAAGACATACCAGCATTTACTCCCCTGACTCCGTCTCCAAAATTCCTGGAGGTGACTGCCTGATAGACAACATTCCATAACAGAGACACAGAGACACCATGCATTGAGCTGCTGAACACAGAAGCCGTATGATAATTTACAATGCCAATAAAGAAGTATCTTTGCACCTTATTCTCAAATTACCACGTTATAATAATATTTTGTCTGCAAAATGTGCAATATACACAGTATTTGTAAATCACCAGCAACCCTTTGTCCTGTTAATTGCTGGACACAGTATAAAATATAATGAAACTTCAAATCTCCTGTAAGGTCTCAGCCTGGCTATGCATGTCCTGTGTTCTCCACAATGTTTTCTTTAGAAGGCAGCATTGCAAGAAATACCATTACTATCAACCTGCTTTTCACACTAAAATGCTAAACAAATTAGGGTTTTTTTACCAGGATGCTGAGGTGTTTTACCTGAGAACGATCACTAGTGATAATTATTTCCTCACCAGAAATAGAAAAGGAATAAAGCTATGCTAGAAGGGCATTTTTACCCTCCAGAGCCTCCTTTATTTATTAAATTCCTACTAGTAAGTAATTAGTGAATGCAAGCCACTCTTGTCAACATGGGACAGGCTAGGGTCATGATCTTAAAAATCTGTGATCTGCCACACCAAGTACTCAGTCATTATCAAAAGGTCATCCAACTCTTCCCTTTGCTGCACAGGCTGGGGGTGGATAGGAATGTGTTGCTCTTTTCTTCTGCATTAGAGGTTGTTCTGCTGGAGGAATGCTAAAGAAACAGCATCCTTCTCATCAAGCACTAAGTCACATCCTTCTCTTGGGCAAAGTCAATTTCTACACCAGCTAGCTTGCAAAACAAACACTAACGCACCTCAGGTAAGGATGCCATCTAAAATTTTTAAGTCTCTTGATTCTGAGTAAGTCAGCTTCATTTGTATTGCACGTTTATACTTGAATTCTGTCGATGCATATAAAGGACAAGGTATATTTCTTGTAAAAGATTTATCATTTGGCATGTAGCACCAACTGCTTTATTCAGTTTTCTGCAATTAGCAGAGTTATTTTCCATCCAATTAAAAGAACAGGCTATGTTTCATCTATGGACCATTCTAGCACATCAAACAAAAGTCTTTTGTGATCAGTGAGAAAATGCGCAGAGAATGCCTACAGCATAATCATTTTGCATTATGTGTGAAATTCCAGATCATTAACCCCTTAAGAAGCAAGTCTTCCACACAGCTCCCCCAGCCATAGCTTCAGACAGGTCTTTCTGACTCACACTAAGAGCAAATTAGCTCAGCATTGAAGAAAGCAACCTGCCTACTGGGGAAACAAGAGAAGAAAGTTCTCTGTTGCCTACCACACACATGAGCATCACACTATTAAGAGATAGAAGCACAACTGGTAATTAATAAAGGCAATAAATACTTTTTGTTGTTGTTATTGGCAGAGTGGTAGTGTTTTGGTTGGTTAGGTGTGTTTTTTTTTTTAGAGGGTGCTTTTTGTTCGCCTGGGGTTGGTTGTTGGTGTTTTTTTTGGTTTTTTTTTTTTTTTTCATTTTTTACCATTTATGGTAGTTACGAGTACACATAAAGGCAAAGATAACTTCACCTCTCAAAAGCCAGTTCACCAGCTGTTGAAAAGTCTTGTAAGAAGGGTCAGGAAATTTTGGGGTCACAGAATCACAGAATCACAGAATAACCAGGTTGGAAGGGACCCATCGGATCTTCTAATCCAACCATTCCTATCTAACACTAAACCAAGTCCCTCAAGACCTCATCCACCCGTGCCTTAAACACCTCCAAGGAAGGTGAATCAACCACCTCCCTGGGCAGCCTATTCCAATGCCCAATGACCCTTTCTGTGAAAAACCTCCTCCTAATCTCCAGCCTAAATCTCCCCTGGGTCATAACACTGTTACCCACAAGCAAAATAAACTGAAAAGCATCCCCCACCTTGAGATACAGTTTCACAAGCGAAGAAAATTATATTCTGAATTGGAATGGTATGTAATCAAACTTTTTATGCATGCACAAAATCTTTAAGAGCAGTCTATTTTCGATTGTATCACAGAGAAGGCCTATTTCTGGTTTCCCATTACAACTTGTGTTAATAATGCTCAAATGAGTCTGGAGCTGACACACCAACTCTTCTGTGTGGAACATATTGCACAGTAATAACCTACATATATATATACACTCATGAGTTGTTTTGCGCTCAATTTTTTTTTCCAATTCCTTATCAGAAGATTCCCAAGGCAGTGCTAGCTTTCAAACTCACTGACAGAAACTATTTTCCCTCTCACTCACTCAGCTTCCAGCTGAGCTTTGTGAAAGAGTGAGGTACATTTGGAACCAGAAGAGTTATTTCAAGTCAAAGGACAACACTGGCACAGGTGTGTATCAGTCACAACTGCATCTAGGTGAAAAATTAGAGTGTTTGTACCCATGGAAAGTTTCAAGGGCTATTCAGTCAGAATTACACAGGTGCATTGCTTTTCTGTTTCATACTACTTTTAGGATGAAGTTATCCATCTTATAACTTTATGGAATTATATGTCCCAGTTGCCTGCAGTAGTGAGGATTTCCACCCAATGCCATTCTCTAGTCCTGCATCCTGAGGTCTCTTTCCCTAACTGCTGACAACTGCCAAGATTTTGACCACATTAATATATATCAAGCTTCTTCTCAATTATTGCATACCCATAACTTCACACACCACTCATCTATTCACTTCTTTCAGCAGAGTTCAGGTTTTCAAATATTTTCTTTCTGAATAAACAGAATGCAATCTCTGAATTGCAATACAGTGATTTCTGTTCATGGTATTTCAAGATTGAAATATACTTATGCTAGGATTAGGTTGTGAAACAGTCAACCCCATAGTAGAGGAAGGCCTAACAGGTTAGATAAGCTAAGAACAGGACCAATAAGACAGGCAAGTAGGTATTTTTCTACCTGTGACATCACATAATTGCCCAGGAGCACTGAAATATCATTAAAAAGACAAGGATGAAAACTCAAAACAATGAATTGGAAAAGCTGTTTTCAGTAGTGTGTTTAGATCTTGGGCAATAAGCCTGGAGTAATGCTACACATCAAATAAAAAAACAAACAGCAGCACTATTTCTGTGCATTTTATACACTGAAAGAAATAGACTGCTGGACAATGACAGCCTATGATCAGATAAATAAAGATCACAACTTATGATGCATCTAAGCAGTAAGACCAGAGACAATCTAAATACTAATATCAACTTTCGAGTGCTTACCTTCAAATTCACTCTACTTTTTTTACTCCTGTAAAGTAATTAATGTACAAATATTAAATATAAATTTTAAACCCTCTCAGGAATGTAATATCTGTGACATCGTATTAGAATGTCCACAAGTGAACACCATTAGATCTTGCTTGAACCATGGCAGAATATGCACACAGAAATCTAAAGTACTCAATAAGCCCTAATAACTGCAAGAAATTCAATAAGCCCTATAAACTGGGAACTGAAGTATGAAAATCTTTGAACTGTCTTTGAGAGCAGGTCCTAAATACACAGACACTCAAATTATTTCAGTGTGAACTGCTCTTCATTCTAAGAAAAATCTTGAGAGATAAGAAAGCATTTCTAAGGGTTGCTCTGATAGCCCTTACCTAGAACAGACACCTTAGATATTTAGACAAGTATATATGAGGTACCAGAGAAGTCATCACAAAATCATAGTATGGTTTGGATTGGAAGAGACCATGAAGGTCATCTAGTTAATCCCCCTTGCAGTGAGCAGGGGCTTATTCAACTAGATCAGGTTGCTCAGAGCCCCATCCAACCTCATCTTGAATGTTTCCAGGATAGGATCAATCCTACATTTGTTTTGCTTCACAAAGTACAAAAGTATTATTTGGAAGGGGATGTGAAAATACAGTCAAGACTACCAGATCTTAGATATCTAAGTTTTAATAGGTTGTTCAAAAAATCCTGCTTCAGGCAACTCAAAAGATTTGATATTAGGCTTTATATAAAAGGACCAGAAATGGCATGCATGTAAAATGAACCTCCAGATACAGCTTTACAAGTCAAAATAAACAAAACTGTGCTTTGGGCAAGTGGCAGTAGAAAGAACAGCTGAGAAAGTACATACCTTCAACGCATTTTATGTCCCATTTTGTAACAAATAAACCAATTTCTGGGTCACTTAACATATTAAATCACTTTTATGCTTTATAGAATCAGATTACAGTAAGCACCACAGTCCCTCTGCTTTTAAATGCATTGGTTCTTTTTCACAGGAAAGAGATGAGGAGAGCAGCTTATCATAGCCTCCAGAAAATTTTTAGATGAAGATGATCAGATAGACGAAAAGCTCCTGACCAAGAAGGCCAATGTCTCTGTTGCAAAGCTCCACAATCTGGCTCATACAGGCACTCTTGGCCTCACCTCTTAGACACTGGAGGTGACAGACCAAATGACTTGCTCTGGTGTTTTCAGACCGCTAAGAATATCTTGCATCTCTCACTAGTTCATGCTCACGCACTAGTCATAATCCAGCACATGCAGCAGCTGGATAAACAAAGGTTTGCACCAAAAAAAAGTTTCTTTTGACTTGTAATGCAAACCATCACAGCTCACCTGTCATGGAACCTATAACAGTTTTAAATGTCAGGCATCAAAAGAGTCTAAGCACTGAGTCCAGCCTGAACTCTGGCATTTATGCCTTTTAAGATACATATTGAACACAGAAATACTTCCCACTTTTCCACATGCAAAACTTCTTATACCTGTGTTCCAGACCTGACTAAAGCATGATCCAAAACTAATATTAGCCCTAAATGAAGAGGTTTTTTCCCCCATGAGAAAGCAACAACCCTCCTGGAAAGGAAAGTCTTCTCTTCTTATTTCTTTTTTCTGATGTTTTACTAAATACTTAACTGACAATTATGGGTGCTTGATATCTTCAATGAGCTCAGTTTCAATTCCTCCTAAAGGCTGCTTGTGGACAGGAGCCAGAGAAACCATGTTCTGGTCTCTACAGCCTTTCTTCTCTTGCCCTTCTGCCTCACAAAACAAGTGTCCCTAACACAACCAAGTTGCACAATGTAGTTGTGAAGCTATACAAGCCCATCTAATGATAACAGTCCTCAGAGCATAAAGTCAATGACCTCAGTGAGTTGAGATGCAATTTCCTTTGGCTTTCCGTACAGTATGGCACAATCTGTTAGATGCATTGTGCACATCTACTCCTGCATTTATAAAAATCTAAAGTATAAGTAACCAACCTAAAACTCAACAAAATTGCATCACACAACCAAACTGAGCTCAGCAAAACACACTACATTCTCTCATTGTAAAAATTAACATGCAATGTAAGGACACTGCTAAGCAAAGGACTGCAGACACTTGCATGATGTACAATGGAGCAGAAAGCAAAATCAAAAGCCCTAGCACAGCTCATGTAGAGGAAGCCAGATGACTGCCAATAGTAGTAACAAAAGAAGAACAAGTGTGGGATCTCAAAACAAGCATTACTAGAGTCATATATGGCTAGGTGGACAATGATGTGTCAGCCTGTAAATCCACAAGTTTTCTGGTAGCTCCATAGCCAGGATATTCTTATGGATATGCTTACAGATGGATACAAAGAATGGAAGAACTGGACTTTCTCACAGTGTGGATGTTCAGAGGAACACTAGTATTAGATGGTCACCAGCTGGACTTAACAACTACTAATCACTGTCCTTGTGACCAACCTCTTTTACACCTATCTGGCAGATCTCAGCTGACTGCTTTCCTGTTTGTTGTGAGGAACACAGCAGAAGACAATGTCAAAAATAAAGGCAAAGGACAGCCACTGTACTCGGCCACCAAGGTAGTTATCTCACCACAGAAGGCAATCAAGTTGGTCAGCACTAATTTGCCCCTAGAAAATTCAAGCTGACTAGTCCAAATCACCTCCTCGTTCTTCGTATACCTACAAATGGTTTCAAGAATAAGCTAATTCTGCCATAATTTTCCAGGGGACTAAGGCAAGACTTACCCCCCAGGGCTCATATTGACCCTTTGTGAAGATAAACCTGGTGCTCGCCCAATTCCAGCTATGTACAGCCATGGTGGAACTCTGCCATAACTTTTCAAGTGACAGATAGCAGCACCACAGCACCATTAGCCATGCCTCTCAGGATCTTGGATGCACTCCATTGCTTTCCCTGGACTTGTGCAAGTACAGTTTTATTTAACAGATCCCTTAACTGATCTTCTCCCATCATATGTAGTATTTCACTCCCTCAAACACTGCCACTAGGTACAGGGAACTGCAAGTCCAGGCCTAAGAGAATACCTTATCTGATGCAAAGCTGGCAATGAACACCTCAGTGTTTTCCATATCCTTGACCACTACATCCTGTGCTCCGCTCAGCAGGTGGTCCACATTTTCCTTAGTTTTTCCTCCACTGCCACCAGACTGTGGAAGTCCTTTCTGTGGCTATTTACATCCCCAAAATATCTCAACATCAACTCAATTCTGGCCTTCCCAATTCCCTACATGCTCAGGTAAACTTTATGTATTCCTCCCACACAGTATGCTCATTCTTGGTTTCACCTTCCATACAATCTGCTTGCATTCCCCACTTCCTGCATATCAGAGTGGAAGAGACTGAGGAATGGAGTTGAGGAGATTGTCACTGAAGACCAGCCAGACTCCCCTGGGTTCCTCTCTCCTTCAAGTCTGCTTCATTTGGATCCCTCCTACCAGTCTCCTAAGCAAGCTGAAATCTGCTCTCCTGAAGCCCAAGGTGGTGGTTCTGTTGTCAGCTTTCACTTTCCTGACAATTTTAAATGTCATTATTTCACAGTTGCTGCTGCCAAAGCTGTCATCAACCCCAAATCCAGTCTTCCTTATTCCCAAGTAGCAGACCTAACTGCTCTGCTAGTCAGCTTGTCCACTACCCACATCAAAAGAATCAGAAACAGTTACTACAGGTATAGGCTGCAGCTTCCAGGTAACGCACATTTTCATCATACGGCAAACCATATGATTATATTTATTTTATGTAAGATTTGGTGAACTAATAATCAAAAAGCACAGCCAAAACATACAAACAAAAAAACCCAAAAAAAGAACAAAAAAAAAGAAAAGTGGTCTGGCTCTGCTTTTCTCTCACAATGCATAGAAGAACCAGTTGTCTGGAACAGAGGATGCAATACCATCCAAATTCTTAGGAGGCTGAAATGCTTAATTTAAATGCATCAGGCATAAGCACTGAAGTCAGTCTTGCTTTTCAGTATTTTTAAGAAAATGGGAAAGGAAGAAAGGAAAGAGGCACTCATGGCATTTGACAACATAGTCTTTGTTTACTATTTTGAGGATCTCCATCTCTGGCATACATGGAATTTTCAGAAGGATTTGACTGTCACAAAGGGAAACAGAGTCCAGATGTCCAGTACTCAAATAACACAGCCTGTGTAGAGTTGTTGAGGAGCCAGAGTGAAAGAAGTCTGATATATTTACATTCTGAGTATTAAAATATGATTGTCTGATGAGAATGCTGAACAAACGTTTGGATTTCACAACAGACAGTGGGTCTCTGAAAAACTGAAGATCACTAATAAATTGCAATAGATCTAAACTATTTTTCAAGCTTTTCTTTTTTTTCCCTTCTTAAGGTCAAACACGGATTAAGGAAGGGTATAATATGGAGTCCATATTCCATGAGAAGATTTTTATCTTTAACCTTTTCCTCAGGCTTTTCAAATGGCAGAGTTCTGAAGTTGCCTAGTAAGCAATCTCCTCTGCTTGGACATTCATACCATCACTGGTCACATGGTCATGGTTCAAAATGCCTACAGAAGGCTGCAGCACTTCAGTTTGCTCCAGATTTGGCCTTTGTGGAAAACACCTTCCAGGTTCTTAGTCTTCTGCTCCCTCCAAAGCCATCTTATTCTTAGCTAGAAGCAGATTGTTAGAAGACATGCATACTGGTATGGTCACGTCTGATCTTCTTCTAGTCTACAGTTCAGACCATTCAGCCAAAGAGACATTTGCCAATATTACTTTTCAATCAACAACTTTCTCAATCACATGCTGGCAACCCTGGCCATATTTAGAATTTAATCTCCAAACAAGAGAGCGGTATGGGAGTCAAGATGAGAAATTAAATTTCATACCATTCTCATTATGAAACACAGTATGAAAACACTGAATCCTCCAGCTTGAAGAGGTAGACCAAACACACACATGGACCCCTCCCAGGTGGCTGCCCACAGGAATAGTCTTTAGTAGTAAGTAAGATTTCACTATTTCTCAAGCTACCTTCCTGCTACAAAAGGTCACTTAACGCATAAGGCCCGACTGGAAGTTCAAAGCAGACTGTAAAGATATCAGTGAAAAATAGTGAGAATTTCAAGAATGTATAATCTTTACTGACATCTGGCAAAATAGTTGTTAGTGCTAAGACCTATAAATCCTTGCCAAAGAGGCTTAAAAATAAATAAATAAGGAACTTTGGTCATCTGATGTGCATTTGCAAAATTGCTGCAGGAATAACATGATTGTCGCTGTTTCCTGTCCCCTCAATTGCAGCATTATGAGAGTTGTACCATAACTTGGGCCTGCTTTTCCCTAGTGATGGTTCTTTATCCCTTACCTCCTACAACTACTTCTAGCATTCAGTATTATCAAGCACTTCGTGAAACTTTCTAGGTCTATACACAAGCATAGTCATAATAAATAACCATAAATGTGCAGTCATAAAACTCTCATGGAATATGGTGTTAATCCAAGGGATTGATGCAAAGGTATCAAAAGGACTAGGAAGGCTACCAAAAATAAAGGAACTCAGGAACAAAGTTACCCAGTTTCCCTTTGTGCAAACACAGGAGGATTTTTGCACCAGACAGTTATCAGCTGTTATCACAATTTACTGATAGATAAGTAACATTTAATGATATTTCATCTTACAAATTATGTTTTATCTACTCAACCTTATCTGCAATATTCACTCTGAAGCATTAAACCAGCTGTACTTTTGTGTGAAAGTAAGCATTCACAACAGAGAGAAAGAGAACCACTTCTATTTATGCTACATGATGTTGAAAACTCTTTCAACTATTGTTTAAACCTGCTAGGATTTGAGATTAAAAAAAGGAACAGATACATTGCAGTTTCCTCTCCTAGGTGGAAGGATTGCTTCTTCCATCAGAACAGATTTTTTGCGAGCCTCTTTTCACTTTTGCTGCAACTAAGATTTTCCTGGCTTATGCAGGCTTTCTTGATGTCATTTCATAGCCAGCTGCCTGTTTATTTTCATTTAGTTAAAATGAACCAAAAAGAAAGTCTTGAGTTTGTTACATTACCAAAATGCACACATGGCACAAGAGAAGGCTTCATGTGCATGCATTAAGACTGCAAGAAAATGAAAATGATAGCTGAGAAGTTCATAAAATACCATTCATAAATGACAAATCTAAATTAGTCTCAAAAGAAAACAAGGTTAATAATGTCCTAGTCACTATGCCATTGGTTTAAGGGACAAAAATAAAAAACTCACGTTAAATACAGTAAGTCACTGAGTATAGCACTTTAGAACTATCTGAACTCCACTCATTAAGTAATTTAGAGAAAATGCTGTTAAAAATATTGTGATGGCTAGCTAGAAGTGCAAAGAACATATCTGTGTCATAGCCATAATGGCTTCTATATAATGGCAGAAACAAGCTATGCCATCATCTGCTGCACTTCACCAGTCTAAGCTCATATCAATGGAAGTCAAAATACAACAGATTGATTTGGATTTAATAGAATGAGAGCACAATATCCACTCTACAGCAACACACAGTTCCTCATTTTTGCCCTCTGTGAAAATCTAAGGTCACTTAAGAAAACCCTCAGACATACAGTGCTGTCAATGAGGTCTTTGCTCCTGTATCCTTTGTGCTTCTGCTGTGGTCGAGGCACAAATCTTTTCCAACATGGATGCAACCTGATGGATCTGAAAAGACTAACCTCTTGGAGACTTCTTCCAGGAAAGAGTTTTGGTATACTAATAATATGTAACTTTTTTTAATGACCTCTCCCTACCCAACAAAAACTCGTTTAGTCCATTACTTGAGAGAACACCTGCATTTTTTGCTCCATCCAGTAGATCCAACAGTATAATCAGTCTCACCAGCCCAGCAGCCCAAGCTGTGCCCAAATGAGAAGATGGCTAGTCCTGCTTTTCTTTCACTTCACTTCACTTCACTGTAGGTAAAATTTACCGAAGAAATGGCAAGTGTGCATCCCAGATTAAAAAACCTCAAGAGAAGGATTCTATCAAACTTCCAAGATCGCCAGTGTCCTGAAAATGGGATGTCCTACTGAATTCAAGATCAGCACACAGCGTATCTGCCAGTTCAACCTTAAGTCTTTGAGGAATAACAAACTGTGCCTTTCGAAAACATCTGAGAACAAAACAGCATTCAAGAGTGAGCAAGTTTTGCCCCATCACAATGCAAAAGCACTGAACAAGCTTCAGAGAAAAGAGTTATTTCCATCAGTTATGTTGTAACCTTTACAAAATTAAAACTGGATGACAATATGAAAAGGTTTCAACTTAACCAAGACATCCTGATAGCATCAACTGAGACTGTTACATGAGTAATTCAAAGGCTCAGTGACTTGAAGACATGCTACACATCAAGACATCCACAAATGGAGACTCTCATAAAGCTTTTCATTGTTTATACAGTTGGTAACCATTTGCTGCTAAAGGCAATATGCAATGAAGGGGTTTTTTTGCTGGGTCTTCCTTCTTTTGAGTTGATACCACATGTTTTCACAGACAACAGAAAAAAATCTTTAAAAGCCAAAGCAGCCAAATTCATTTTGGAAAGAAGTCTGCAAAATCCCAGTGAACCACATCTGCAAAGTAACTGCAGCAATGATATAAAGTATTTCCCATTAGTTCCTAGTTCCTGTGTACTAATGTGAAAGTTCATCCCTTCGTTTTAACACAGCACTGCCTCTGCGAAAGGCTCTTCCTGCCTTGGCTACCATCTAATTAGGGTAGCCTCCTTCCTATTAAAACTGGCTAAGCATTCCCATTCCATCCATAAATCTAGTGTCCTTCATCCCACGAGATTCTCTGCTGACACCACTACAAAATTTAGTAATTCAGATGTGACTGGGGAAACCAAGTGAAGCAATAACCTGTAACTCTTGTAGTATATTTCACTGCCTTGTAAAGTTAAATATCTTGGACTAACATGGCCCTGCAGTGACTGCAAGGAGCTGCATGAAAGTACTGGCTCCATCTCCCAGCTAGAAGCAGTTAAGCTGCCTCATTTCAAAGCAATTCAAAGCTGGCTTTAGTTGCACGCATTTCAATTTTAAGAAGTGTTGGGGCTTTTTTAATGCAAGCCTGCACTAGGAAGCCACACATACACAGAAAGTGAACTCAGAAAGCAAGTCACAGACTTGACTACAGACTACTCTGAACTGAAACATGGAAGTTTGGCAGAAAAGCACAGTCTACCCTTACAAAAGAGGATCTTCAGTGTCTTACCAATAAAAACCCTTGGGAAATCCAAGAAGCCTGTCTTGTCTCTCACTTCATCTGTTCATTATAGTGGGGGGTTGGCGAGGGGAAACTCCATCTGTGCATAGTAAATTCCCAAATCTGGCACTACAGAATTCATGCTGTTAAATTAGTGCATTCATTAGTATAATGTTTTGGGAATGTGCCTATACACTGTGAGAGGAGGAGGAAGGATCTTTCACTTAAAAGAAAAAAAAAAAGCATGAAAAATTGTCCCAAGTTGGTCTATCCCAGCATCACATCACAAGTAAAAATTATCATAGGACTTCCCCTTATAAGCTTTTACAAAAAGCAGATTATCAAGCATCACAGTAACTAGTAGCACAATTACAAACTGATCATCTGTAGTATATCTCCTGAACAAAGAATATGCCTTCAACATATTGTTGACTTGGTTTGCTTTTCTTTGGGATCTGTATTTAGCCTGATATAAGTATTAACAGCTCTACATGCATCCAGTTATGCATATATAAAAGAAGAAAGTTAGCTTTGCTAATTTCAGAAGAAATGGAAAAAAAGCTCCTTTCTCAGCACCACCAGTGATAGCTCATTCTAATTGCCTTTCCCATTGCATTTCAGGTCCCATCAAAAACATTTACTTTTTACACTTATTTGAGTATCATTATCTGTCACAAGAGGTCACTTCCCCACGTTTCCTCATTTTTACAGACAATTACTGGTTACTTTGTAGTATGACCATTTAAAATAATATCTGAACTTGGGTTGTGTCATCCATGGGAACTGCATCCTTTACTACACTGTATGAGTTTGACAAGGAAGGCGATTACTACCAATCAACTTTGTATCCTAACTTTAAAGTTTTTTCTGCCAGGGTCTCAATTTAAGGGGCCCAACTCCATTTACTCACAGACAACTAAGAAAACCAATTTCTTCCCTTTCCTAATGCCCTGTATAAAGTAAGGCATGTAACGTTATTTAGTTTTGATTCTTCCCTCCTCAGTTTTAAGACATGAACACTCCTGATGCCCACATTTCTATATGTATACATACACTCACTAGTTTTAGCATTCCCATGACTTCAAAACTTCTGACTATATGTCTTCCATCTGTGTATTCAAGTTTCAAGAACATGAGGCTCATCAAAATTCTACTCAAGCCTGAATCTGCAAGCACTCAAGTGCAGCAGTGGTTTTCTACATGGAGATGGAAGTCCTATGAGTGCAGTTGAACTACTCGGGTGTGTAAAGTTACTTAGGTGCTTAAGCACTTTAGGCTCTGCTCTCAAATTTTAAAACCAGTTTTCAGCCAAAATGGCAAGGAGTTTCACAACAATCAGCAGTTCTTGGGAGATTTCCTCTTCTTGTTCTAAATCTTATAAGAACAGCTGTCCTCTTAAAAACTTGGCCATATCTGAATGTCCAGACAGGCTCCAAAACCGCAGGTGCAGACTTCAGGCCAGGGATGCATAAGTATGTCTTCCTGAAATTCAATGGGATTCAGGTTTTCTTCTTTCTCTAGGAAACCACCACAGAAGGCACAGTGATCAATAATGAAGCTTTAGCAATGGACAAGTATTTGCTGCTCACATTGCAGCCAACACTGTTAATGAGATTTAAGGTTGAGACAGTTTAGCAAGACTTTTTGCAGTGTTCCCACTACTGACTGGCCCTGTTGTATTAAGCTTAGGGTGTCTTTTTTCGCATTGCAGGTCAGTAGGGAAACCAGAAAAACTAGACCACTCGGTGTGTGGGCAGAGTTTTCCGGGGCCTTGCTATATCACTAGAAAAGGCGTTTGTTCAAATCACAATTACAGTATTACAAATGCTGTAATCAGGGAACACTGGTTGTAACAGCCCCGACAGTAATTCCTACTGAAGTTTTTGTTCTTTGTAAGCTTTACCAGTTAGCACTAGACGTGAAGCAGACTGAATTGACAAACATTATGGAAATTCATGGCCTACTCAGTTTCATCAGTTAAAAACATGACTTAAAAAAAAATTTAAACTAAGTTCTCACCTATCTTCATAGCAATTCCTGCACCATTTTCCAGCATACCGGTCTACTATCTTCTCTAGCAGAAAGTTTGCTCTTAGTCAACGTTTCAATAAGACAGACTTTTTTTTTTCCTGCCACCTTCCACTGCAAGCAAATCTGGGTGGAGTTCTGGAAGTATTTCTTGATTTGTTCATATAAATTTCACAAAAAGCATGTTCACATTACTCTCCTGATGTATCAAGAGAGTTGGAACCACATATTTAGCTATTTATTTGAATCTTGTGCCAGAAACACCTTCTCCACAAGTCATCACAAATGTATATCAACAGTCATGATCTAGGAAGTGGAAAAGGTGAAACAATTATAGATACCAAAGTTTATATTATGAAATTATTTGCTTTGTAGCTTGATCATCATTTAACAATTTTTTGTTCTGTCAGTTCAAGATCAAATTTATATTGGAGGTTGATCTATAAAGGTTCATTATATTGCTAATGTCTCTTAACCACATTCATTATACTAAACATCACCAACTATGTTTTATTAGAGGCAGTCTATTTAATGCAACATGACTCAAGTCCAAAAATCTATACAAACCAGAAAGTCTTAGATTGAAATGACCATAAAAAACTCATCTCTGAAAAACCTGAGACAGACTATCAGATTTGGTGTGCAGGAGAAAAAAAATGCAGCTGATCAGAAAAATACATTAAAAACATTGTTTAACTCATATTCCAACAGCTACAGATCATTCACTCCAACATGCAAAAGTATTTTGAACTTCCAGATAGCACCAGTGTGATACTGGAGTTTAGTGCTACCTTTGCCACGAGAGAAGAAATTGCTAGAGTTTTACAGCTTGCAAGATGCAGGTGGCAAACTTACAGCTTTTCGATGCTCAAACACCCAGTTTAAATTCCTCACATTTTCTTTGCCCGTTTCAGGACTTCAGTAACCTCTGAGGGGACAACTTTGGTAAGGATCAAGAGACGCTTGATAAAAAACAGTGACACTTTTTGCATGCTCTTAATTGCACTTTGTCTCCCTTAAAATTATTAAGAGCCAAGAGAAAACAAGTCCTAAACTCTCTAGAGTTAATAGGTTATAACAAAAGCTCAGGGTTCACAGATTGCTAAAGCAGCAGTAACAATAAATGCATGTACTGACACATCTGTAATATGCCCCAGTGATATGCCCCAGTCAGCGCTGACTGGCAACGGACAGCAGGTTTGTGATGAATATTGCTGGATTTGTCATACATAATTGCAGTGGGTTTCTCCTGCCAACTTGTGGGTGGGAGTCAAAGAGGGGACCCTACATGGTATGACTAATTAATTTAAAAGATGACCAAATAGCCAAACCATACATCACAGTTATCAACCACAAAGTTCCAAGTCAATTTTCAAAAAGAGTTTTCTTAGCTTGCAATTTCCCTCTTCCGCTTCAGAGAGGTATGGCTAACGGTATGGGGGGTTGTTTCTAATGTAGTTTTCACGATAAAATAGACATGGGCTTGAGAGCTCAGGAAGAACTGTAAAAGCAAGTTAGAAAGCAAACACCTTAAAAATAAAGAAAGAAGCTTGGGTTTCCTCTCCTTGTTCAACAGGAGAGGCTAATTTGGCCAACAACTATTTTATCCATAGCAAAAGCATTACATAAAGGATGAACCTGACAAAAAAAATGATATAGAAGATGTCATTTTTAAGCTTTACGGCTAGGGAGGCCAGTTTTGGTTTTGTACAGAACTCTAATCACTCCACTCTGAAAGCATTAATTCCAAGTATTTATCTCCTTAAGTTCTCCACGTTAGAAACAAAATAATGTCACCTGCCAAGACTTATACAATTGTCTCATTTTGTACCATAATAAAATGCTATGGAGAGGTATTGTTAATGGAAAGAAAAATCACCCAGCATCTTTCATCATTTTGAAGAAAAAATATTCAGCTAGAATTGTTCTAAATTTTAAAAGCCACAAAACTAAAAAAGTATATTCATACTAGCATTCCCAAGAGTCATTCTGATATGCCTTTTGTTTAGGTTTAAGTAGTATTGGAGAAGAAGAGAGAAGAAAGAAAAGTGGACATACCACATGCATATATCTATAAGAGGCAACACTCCCCAAACCTGCCATATAAATTTATTGCATCATCTGTGGCTCAGTCAAAATTCATTAGCTCCATATGCAAGTATGGGAGACTGTGCATGTGCGTATTCACACATCTGCTTTCAATCGTTACATTGAGGAAATCCTGCACACAGTAGACACATGAAATGGCTTAACTACAACCTGTACCAAAGTGTGAGACAAAAAGAATTTGAGAGGGAGAATTTTCTCCTCCCAAAAGGAGGACCGAGCTGCAAACATTAGTCACTACATACCAAGATTGTTTCACACTTCCAACTAAAATATCGATAAAAGTGTCCTTCAGGGACAGTGTGAAGTATACAAGAAACAAGTGGTTTTAATAGGAATTACTGACTGCTATCATACCAGCTTCTTGAGAAACAACTCAAAGGAAGCTCCAGTAGCAGTGTATATGAAGCTATGAGAGTCAAGTGATTATTTTAGTTATTTGCCTATGTGGTTTTCCATATTTTCACAAATATTTGCAATATCATTCACAGATTTCATTCCAGAGCATTTAAAATACTGAAGATCTATTGTAAAAGTACTGAAAATGGGATATTTCCTATTATAGAGCTCTTTACACATTCAGTAATTTATCTTCAGAGATTACATCATCTAAGACAGAAATGTTATCTTGCTGATAAGCATCTGTTACATTTTCCCATATAACAGTGTTTTCTTTAGCACAATAAAAATAATTTCTTTGGCCTTTATTTCCATTTATTGTTTGAAGATGCTAATTGATATTGCAAACAGGGAACAGGAGCAAAGAATCTACATTTCTATTTACATACTGTACTGCAAATATTTTAGAAGTGTGTAAGTAAGGGTGATTATATAGTAAGGAAAAAGAAGTCGGCAATTTTAGCCTACCACTTGAAAAGCTCTCATACAAAATGAACAAATCAACTCTGCACAGAAGCCGTTTTGCTTGACTAGTCTAAATGGCATATTATAGAATCATAGAACAACCAGGTTGGAAGACACCCATCGGATCATCGAGTCCAACCATTCCTATCAAATGTTATATATTAATATATATATGTTATATATTATGGTCCAAGTCCTTTATCGTAATATAATTAAATACAACCCAAAAGCTACCCTTCCAATCCAGATGCTTAACAATCAAGACTTACACTGAAACCACACCTTTATCAGCAATGCCATTTTTCCTGTCTGGTGTAATTTCCTCTCCCCTAAACCTGGGACCCTTCCTGCCAATGTGGGCTCTGACCTGTAGGGCTGAGTAAAACTAATTCACCAGCATAAATTTGATCACGGCGTTTCATAGCAGCCAATAATAAGTAAAGTGTCCAAGTACATAAGGCTTCCAAATTGTTCCAGAGGATTTAAACCATTGTTTTGTATCTGGCCAGAAACACTGGCAAAATACTGATGAGATACGTCTTATGGAAACTCAAACCTCAGCAATACTCCAACTTAAAAGAATTGCTTAAAGTCAGAGACCAAACATAAATTTACTGTTTATTGTTTGGCTCCCTTTTCCCCAATATGAGACTGAACAGTGACCATTCCCAGCAGGACTAGACTGAAACATGAAGAGCAGCAGAACACCCATTCTAAAACGGTGCCCTCCCTCCACACTTCACAGAGCAAGCGTCTCTGAAGAAGAATGGTTACTTTCCATTGAATTCCCAGGTTCTCCCCACCCTGGAAATTAGCAAGCAGTCTTTAGTCTGAGTCAAACCTTCCTCTGAGTTAACACACATTTGCTTTTCAACCACTTCCCACCTCCTGCTGGCTTATTCTAAGTCTTCGGTCACCCTCATACAGAATAGAAGTCAGTGTGATTGGCATAAAGCAACTGGCAGTGCCAGGGACTCAGCGCTGCCTATGCAAACCATGCATCAGCTCAATTGCCTCCTCACTGATGTGAATACTGCAATGCTGACCTGTACAGCAGGAGTCAATGACAAGAGCAAGGTAACATCTGTTTAATAAATCCAGCTTTAAAAAAAAAAAAAGGAGGCAGAAAATTCAGCATTAAAGTGTCTGTCCCAAAGTCCAGCCAATCTTCAGTAATAAGGCAAATGCATTATGGTTTGAAAACATACAACATAATTTGGTTGCTAGGAATACCCCTTTATTGATAAGCTCAGTGGGAAAACAGCACTTTTGAAACCAGTCTACTACTAATTTCTGAATTAATCTATGACAACTCTTGTGTAAGACAGCTGACACCTCTATTTCCCACAGGCATAACTAAGAAACACTTCCAATACATTGTTGATACTGAACAGATGGGGGAAAAAATAAGAAACCCTTTGCTAAAAATTAATTCTTTAGGATATTAAATACGTGAACAAGAGCTTTCATTTTCCCCTTGCTTTAATAACAAAAGTTATAAAGCAGAATGATCACAGCATCAGCATCAGCCCATCACAGAGGGAGAAGCAGCACAGCGATAAAAGCTTTCAACATCCCACAAGAAAGCAAGCCAGCATGGTGCAGGAAGGTTTAAGTAACTGGAGTTTCATGGTGGTTTTTCACATCACAGACTCACCACACATGCCCACTAAGAATGCCACTTTGCTTCAAAAGTTTGATTTGTAACCAGATTTTTTAATTTTTGCAGGATTTTTTATTATTATCATTAAAGGCTTTAGTGCCATGTTCTGCTAACCGAAATTTTTCATTATCTCAGTCTGACAAGGCAACATGTAGATGGTTTTGTTGTTCTTAAGAGCTGGCAGAATTTTAAACCAGTAGGCAGCTCCAGAGGAGTAAAGGGGTTGAGAAATGAATAAAAAAGTTAGGGGAGAGGGGTACAGTGTGGCATTCCATAGATCAAATGATATCACATGTATCACAGTACAGACATTTGTTCCTGGTTCTATGCATGATGCAATCGACAAGCAACATGATAGCAGTTCCTAAAAGGAAGAAGTCATTTGTACTTGTAGAAAAGCTTAGGGATAGATCACAGGGGGGGGGGGGGGGGGGAAAGGTAAGAGTCAGAAGCTCCAGATCTGAACTATGAACTATATTGAAGACTTCCCTGGCAAAAGATGCTCTTTGCTACTAGATTAATTCCACAACTAACTGAGACAGTTCAGTCCAGCTGCTGTAAGCAATGTCACAACAAGAGCACACCACTAGACTTGGACTTGGCACAAGATGCGACTACTTCAGCTGCCCTTCCCCAAATTGCCAAGGAAGTTTAATGAATACATGATACACATGATATACATGCCAGCAGGCAACAAGCAATGAAGTGAAATTAGAATTTTATTATACCTATATAAATTCAAAGAAAAACTTTTTTTTGCAGTAAGTTTAGGCAGAGAGCACATCCAAGTTATTCCTCTTCTTTCCCATTCAACGATGAAAATGAACCATACACATCAACTGCGAGTAAGAACACACAGAAACTCTGAGAGCTTCACAACTGCCCCTTAAAGGGGATGTGGGGGAAGAGAAGACAGAAAGACAGAGAGAGAGAAAGAGAGAAAGAGAGAG